>ML100743.1:0-29252 GCA_003697995.1 Taxidea taxus jeffersonii
CTCCTTCTGTAGTTCTGGCCCGAATCTACTGTCTGCCTCCTTGGCTTCCCCCATACATATTTTTTACACAAAATTAAAAAAAAAAAGAAAGCAATGAAAAGGGCAGAAATTTTAATTGGAACACCATTCCTATATTTACAGAATTTTTTCTTTCTCTAATTTGTGGTACTTAAAAGGATGTAGAAAACAGAGTTAATCTAAATTTGGAGGGTAAGAGGATTAGGGTGGAATGGAAATGGGGGTTTGAAAGTGTTCTCCAGGAGATTCCATTTAAGCCATATCCCTGCCTCCAACTGACAACCACTTCTCTAGATGTAAAGTCTGCTATCAAAAGTTTCCCATCTACAGCTGAAACTAAAATAAATAGCATCTGTATTCTTTGGATTCTATGACAATGATTATAAAATTTGTCATGGATTTAACATTAGCTTTTTCAGTGGAGAAATTCCCTTTATCTTAAACATGTGGATTAAACAAGTTGGACTAGATTATGGGGCAGTAACAAATAAACCCCACATATCTTACTTAACAATAGTTTATTCTTCTTTCATATCTCAGCTGAATGCAGGTTGGGCAGCCATCCTTCCTCTTAGGGCTGTGTGATCTCAAGTACATGGCCTCTGAGGTCAGGGGACCAGAAAGCTGAAGGAGGGTCACAAGGTTTTAACTGATTCCACCTGAAAATGACACATAATACCTTAGCTCCTTTTTGCAGGCCCAGAACAACTGCAAAGAGGCTAGGGGATGTAGAGAATCCCATGGGTGTTTAATGAGCACCAACAATTCTTCCAGACTATATGGTCCTTTATTTCAAATGTCTTAAGATGAGGGGTCTAAATATGGCTTGGAATTGAGGAAATATGTTATACTACAACACTTTAGCTCAAAGGGAAATTATAAACATTAGTTTCAATTAGAAGTTTAGCAAATTTTTTTCGTAGTTTTAACATAAGAAACTTTTAAAAAATATGTGTATTTCACATTATTTTCTTCAAACAGCATTTGGCTCCTAAGTGGATAAACTCATGCTCAGCATAAATCAAGTTGGATTTTTTTCTCAAGGATTGTGTGTACTTTTGGTGAAATATCTGCCTTCTTACAAGCAAAATTTTCCTCTTTGCAGACATTCAGAGTTATGTAAAGACTGTTTCTCAGGCCATGTGTCTTTGTGTCAGGCATGCTATCATAACGACTCCTTTTTCAAGAGCTTCTCTTGTAAAGTGGACATAAAATGACCTAATTCTAGTGGAATTTTAGTTGATTGGAAAAGCAAATGCTGAGCCTTAGTTAGAAATTGTCATGGGGTTGCTCCCACAGAAATCACTGAGTAGATCAAGCCCAAATGTGGTTACCAATAAGAAGCACTCTAAGTCACAAATTGCTCCCCTCCATGTGTGACCTTACAATGCACTGCTCTCTGAAAGCCTGAGTCACAGCCTGGGCAGCTCTTAGAGAACTCCATGTAGACACTGAGAACAGATAACACATTTTTATGTTAGTGAATCAATGTCAGTTGTAGCTTAAGGCATGTCAGGGCTGTAGAAGCAGTATAAAATTATACAGGGTGTGAACCAGGCACAGAACAATAGAAAGAGAGGCCATGTGTTTTTATATTGGTGATTAATAAGAAAAATGTATGTTTTATTTATCCTGGGGTCACGCCAGCTTGTAGGCAGTATGTGGGTGTGTGAGGCTATTTGTAGTGAAAACTAGCATGCAGGGTAAGTGTGTAGGAATTACCATCTTCCTTTGACCAAGTAAGGTAGCCAGCCTGCAAGGAAGATTGTCATTACCTCTTCCTTTCAGGGAGTCATAAACATGGAAAAAGAATGACTTGTCTGGATTGAATAGTGTCATGGCCTCTAAGACCCATAAGCAAAAATTCTTACACGCAAAAACTCGAAGGCAGAGAGAACACTTTTGCACAAACTCTTGTGTAAGCAATACCAAGGACCCTGGGGAAAATGCTTGAGATAAACAAGGGAGGCCCCTTTTACTGAGGCAATGTCTCCATTTGTCTCCTGAATTCCTCTCAATATTTCTGTAAAGGAAAGAGATCAGATGTCCTATCCCCTACCAGATAAGGAAACAAAAATATTAAGGGACCAGCTTACAATCAGACAACTTGTAGAGGCCAGGACTTGTCAGATGTTTACACTTCAAAGCTTATATATCATCCTGGGTCACTGTGCCCAGATTTTCATGCTCTGTCACAAAACTGAATATCTTCAAAATCTGGGTAGGGAAGGCAGGTGAAGGAGGGCAGCTCGAAGCTGGCTCAGACCTCGTTGGGGCGGAGGGTTACTGGAGAGAGTCTATAACAGCTCCAGGTGCCCATATTCATTCACTATCCTAGGATTCTTACCCTACAAAATACAGACCCAGCAATTGGCTGCTGGCTTTCAGGAGAGCCAGGCAGTCAAAATCTTGGAAGTTTTCTATTTGTAAGTGTGTTGACAACAAATCTGACTTGTTTTTTAAATCACACACATGTGAACTGAATTTGCTTTAGAGGTTGTGACCACTGCTACTATGACTACTCTGGGTAGAGAGTCAGAATGAGGATGGATGGAAGAAAAGAGAGGGGACAGGGGATCCTAAAGGAAATAACAAAGCATGGATATCTCCTTGGAAAGGGAGAGATCTGAAATAAGCTTGAAACAAAGGAAAGGGTCAAAATGGGAGTAGTTTCCCTTTTTTTTTTTTTTTTTTTTGTCTCTGAAGAAGAGGAATCCCAGGGAAAACTTGTGGTGCATTACTTCATAAGAAGAACCTGCTCTTCTCAGCTAATGGAAACAAGTTGCTGAAGATGAAGAAAGGTAAACTAAGAAAAAATTGTTGGGTAAGACTATGTAAATAGACTTAAGAATTTTGTACATTTAAGATGCCAGAGAAATGGTAAAATTACATAAATATCTCAAGCATCCATTAAACACTTGCTACATTTTTGAGGACTGCTGAGGTACTTACTGTTATTAGGCCCATATTAGAATGGGGAAACAGAGTCATTGGTTGGTTAAACAACTTGCCTGAGGTCACGCATGGAGGTTGTGGCACCCCGTAGAGTCTGACTCTACACTCATGCTTATAGCTACATTCGTAATTATATGCTCTGACTGAGGGAACAGACTGTTTCCAAGGCTGGATATGAGTAGATCAGAAGGGCTGCCACAGATGGAGTGATGGCTTTCTTTGCCAGGAATCTCAGCATTCCTGGTGGGATTCTTGTTGACATGATTCTCTAATCTAATCTGTTGTGACAAAATGATATGGATTTTATCAATGTCTGATTACCTATCAATTCACCACTGAGCATTTCAGATGACCTGTTAAATAATCAGTAAGTATAAATTGTGGCTCTTACCCACAAGGAAATTAAGGAGACAAGATTTGCTCTACAGAAATAAGAGCAAACAATAGGATCTCCACTTTCATGTCCATCCAAATGGATGAATGGGTAGCATCTAGGCCAGGAGACATCAGCCTGATCTTACACAACCAGAGTTTAAGGAGCAACTATTCCTTTGGACTTATTAAAGAAATATAACATTTTGGGAAATAAGTTTTAGGTGAGCAAATTTTTCACTGATAGCAGTTGGATGAACAGAAGCATTCCAGTGAGCAGAGGGCAACAAGTGAAAATTCTTGGTCTCCTTCATATCTGATGGTTTTGTCAAGCTTCCGACAAGGCCTCTGGTTCTTATAGTTTCTGGCCTGCCTGTGCAGCTGCTGATGAGATAGATGTGTTTTAGCTCTCTTCAGCAATGCCCATGGGCCTCATTTCAGATGGAATAGATAAAACTAGAGGGCAAGAGGGAGTTTTGAAGAAAATATAATATTCCAAAAAGGCATGTCTTCAGGTTTCATAATCACAAACTAAGAGGATCACATGTATAAGACCTGTGTGATATTTCACTAGCAAGGCAGTTAGTTTAAAACAGAACAGGTCTGAGCATGCTGTCACAAGTTCATGCTCTTTATCAATTCTAGAGCTATAAATTAATAATTTACAATGATTTATCTAACTTAATTTACAGAACTGCCTTCAGAAATCTTTCTAAACGTATGTTAAGCCTATTATCTTAATGGTGGCTGGTTGGTAAAAGGCATAATGAAAGACCTTAAAGCAATAAATTAAAAGAACAAAGTTTTTCCTACATGTAAAGAAGGAAGCAGGACAGCTTGAGTCTTGTCCTGGTAAATGCTGGTGACTGATCATGTGACCATGAACAAATCAATTAGTCTCTCAGAGCTTCTGCTTTCTTGATGTGAATTCAATAAGAATAACAAGTACTTCACTCTTGTTGGAACAGTTGGCCATAAGACAGAGCATATGAGTCCTTTGAAGTTCTTAAGTGCCATTAACAAGATAATTAGAAAGATATTAGCTAGAACCTCAGAGATGGCACCTACATTCATAATTTAAATAAGCAGCTTTCCTAATCATTTACTGGAATATTCTAAGGTACTGCTTTCTATTGACTGAATGCCTGGAACAGGAACTCCAGATTGCCGGGCTCCTATCAAATGAGAGGCACTCTGCTTCCACATGAAGAGATGCATGCACTCTCAGCTACTGATGGACAGACGGTGACCTCTTCCAACAGAAGCACAAAGCTGGTCTGGGGCAACATTGAGCACAAGGAACTTTCCTCATTAAAGCCAAAGGCACATGGTGATCAACCTGGTTATTTATAGCAGTAAGAATAGACAAGCATGAATTTCTAGAAAATGGAGTGCTTATTAAGCAGTCAACTCTGGAGAAAAATCTCCACACTATTGTGTGTGAGTCTGGTATGTGTGTGTGTGTGTAGTATGTGGCATGTGATGTGTGTATGTGGTGTGTGTGGCATGTAGTATGTGCGTGGTGTGTATGCGTGTAGTGTATGTTTTATGTGTATGTGTGGTATGTACTGTGTGTGGTATATGGTGTGAATTTGTGGTGTGTGGTATGTGGGAGGGTGTGGTATATGTGTGAGGTGTGTATGTGTGGTTATCTGTATGTGTGGTGTGTGTATGTGTAGTATGCAGTGTGTAGTGTGTGGGGTATATGGTGTGAGTATATGGAAATGAGAATACACTTGAGTTCTCAAGATGAAAAGGGGATTTATGCTGAGGCTGTACATGTGCTAGAACCGGGTGGATGAATGGAACAGACACCAGGAACCAAAGCAAAGGCTTGAAACCTTGAATGTGTGGTGTGTGATATGTGTGTGGGGGTTGTGTGGGTGGTATATTGTGTAAGTGCATGGTGTGTGTGTGTGATAAGTGTGGGGGTGTGGTGTGTGTGCATGTGTGGTGTGTGTGTTATGTGGTATGTGTGTAGGAGGTGTGTATGGTACATGTGTGGGTGATTTATCAAGTTGTCAGCATATCAATGAGTGGACATCCTTCTTTAGTCAGGGCTCAATAAATCATGAAAGCTGAAAGAGCAATGAAGAAAAAAAAATAGAAGTCAAAACCAATAAAAGCAAACAAAGGTTGACTCACTGATAAAAATTGTCTCCAAACACAACATTCTTGAAAAAATAAATAACTCAAGCTGATAGTGAAATCATCAGAAACACCAAAGTAGACTGTCTTTGATACCAGATAATTTCCTGAATTCTTTTTATTTTAGTGATGATTTGTATACATATAATCTTAAAAAGTGCCTTACCAGTACTGAGAAGGCACAGCTAGTCATGCAACCTACTCACTCTTTCTAAATTCAGAGTTATCCTTATGGGAGATTTTTTTTTCCTTTTCCATTAAAAAAAAGTCTATTAAAAATAATTGATATTCTGTGTTACTCATTAGATATGGTTTGTAACTATGTTCATTGTCATCAGCGTGGGAAATGGAAACACACTTGAGTTTTCAAGGTGAAAATGGGATTTATGCTGAAGCTGTACATGCACTAGAACTGGGTAGATGGATAGAATCAAAGCAAGCATTTCCTCTCCCTCAGTTTCCCTGATGGCCAGGCAGGTCACAATTTCTCTTATTCTCTCTGGGTCATCTTCAGTCACTCTCAGTCTTTTAAAATTTTTATTTATTTATGATAAACAAAAACCTCATGATTTAGTGTGTTTATTTTTTTATTATGTTCAGTTAGCCAGCATAGAGTACATCATTAATTTTTGATATAGTGTTACTCTCAGTCTTGTTCTGTGTGTGCATGAGCATGCATGTGCACATGTGTGAGTGAGTGTGTGTGTGTGTCTATGTACTCAGTAAATGCCTGCCTGTTAAACTACTGACTATGTTTTGCCTGGCCTTGCCACAAAACCTCTTCAAAAATGAATGAAGTTGGTCATATTGTATTTCCTAACATCTAGCAGATTAACTAAATTATAATTTCCAAATATTTATTTAGCATTATGCAGGGGATTTTTTTAATGCTTATGCTAATAGGATGCTAAAGATGGAACTGCTTTATCTTTACTGGCTAGTGTTTTTGGACAGCAATATTGACCCATTCTTGTTCTCCCTGAAAGATCAAAATAACATGACTCTTCCCAGATAACTGATCAACTAAGACTGTCATCACAGTACGCTTAATACTTAATACTGACTTTGATGTATTATCAATGGCCCCGTATATAATAATTAAACTAGAGTTAAGTGTTATGAGCTACATCATCCCTGCACTAAGATTACAGTGACTGCAGTTTTCCTGTTTTGCATCTTTCAGAAGATAAATCACCCACAATCCTTTGGCTCAAGCCCTGGATTGAAGCCCATTAGTTGTACAGTGTAGACATGCGGACAGTAACATGGACCCCAGTGCTGGGACTTCTGCTTAGAACAGAGCTGAGCTTCCAAATACCTGTTTAAACATGGGCCAGCTTGGAAATCCTTGAAATTTATCTCAGACCTCTCTAAGTGATATTTCACATCTTTCTAGATTCCTACTGAGGAGAGTCTGAGGCTGGCTTGTCATGATTCTTCCCATTTGCATGTCTCTCATATGGGGTAACTTTGCTTATACATCTTTCATGTAATAAGCAGGGCATGAGTAGGTGTTTACAGGACTTGTCTTTGCAGTATTATATGGCTATCTGCTGTCATTTCCAAAGGGCGCTGCTTAACGATAACCTACTTTGGTCAGTCCTTTTGCCTCCAGACTGTCTTCACTGCTGTCCTTGTCGCATCTGCTGCCAGAGATTACATGACCAGATAAAATGAGTCAGGATGCTCTATCTCCTTCCATTTCTGTATTTATCCCTCAGAAGCTTGAAGCCATACAGAGGTACTTCAGGGTGACCCACAAAGTCTGCACCACTGGATTGCCATATCCTGGGAACCCCTCACCCTGATGTGGCTTCTCTGTGCAGCTGGGGAACATGCCCCATGAAACCAGAGCACTCCAAACAGTTATGGAGGGCAGTAGGCAGTAGCCTGACCTGCACATTCAAGCAGGCTTCAGCCCAGTGCACAGCAGCACTCAGTAACTGTTATATTGTTGAATGGGGAAGTAAATACCTGCAAATTAGCAATTGCTGTGTCATCAATCAAGCTTTCAGTTTCGGTTACGCTAGCCAGGGAAAGTAGAAGGCATGAAAAAGAGTAACATGGGATTTTATTCAGGAAAGCCATCTTTAAACCTTACACTCATTGGACTCAGCAGCAACTCAGCAGAGCCTTTTGGTTTGAAGCCAGTATTTATGCTTTCAGAACACCTTTCCCTTTTACATTTCTGAGTTGGTTTTGGGCATTTCTGTAAGGAAGGCACTGCTATCGTCCTCTTGGCAGAAGAATGCTCAAGAGTTATAGTAGGTCATGTGGCAATAGGAGTTGCAACACTGAGCCATTTGTTCTAAGGACTAAGAGCCCTTCAGATATGGTCTCACCATCCAATTACTAGCATGGCTGGGAAAGGCAATTACCATAGTTGGCCCTCGTTAAGTTAAATCCACAACTGCCACATGGCACAGCCTCGTCCATGTGTAACCCAAACTCATCAACAGCCAAAAAGGGTATGGCCTGGAAGAAGAGTGGGAGTGGAAAGGAGCCAGGAACTAGGTTACTATGGTGATTTTCCTCACCAGGTTCATTATTTAAAATAGTTCTAGGAGCCAACACATACCTTTCAGCCACTACAAAGCCAGATGTGGCTAGCACTCGTAGCTTGGGTATTCCCCAGTTCAAAAGGTTTTAGCATTAAGAGGCTAGAAAACATGGAATGGGAAAAATTAGAAAATATTAGAACTAGAAGGGACTATAAAGATGACATAAGGTAAAGGTTCCCAACATACATGCTCTTGATCATGGGGATATTAGGGCAAAATTCTGAATTACTAAAAGAGGCCCTTAGTGGGGCCCCTGAGTGGCTCAGTCAGTTGGATGTCTGATTTTTAATTTCACTTCAGGTCATGATCTTGGGGTGGTGGGATCAAGCCCCACATCAGGATTTGTACTCAGTGGGAAATCTGCTTAAGATTCTCTCCCTCTGCCCCACCACCTGCTCTCTCTTTCTCTCTCTAAAAATAAATAAATAAACCTTAAAAAAAAAAAAAGGCCCCCAGATCCCTAGATGTAGCAAGAAAAGACAGCTATTGGAAACCATCTATGTGATCCAATCTCACATTTTACCTAAAGAGTCAGGGAAGTTCATGTCAATAAAACCGATTTGTAGGGGAGTTTGGGCTGGAATCTATACTTCCTGATAACTACTCTTTCCTCTTCCCTCCACTTGCTTATCTCACCCTACACACTTGTGGACAGATTGACTTTTCCCACTGGGACTGAAAATTAAAAATGAAGACCATGATCCTTAAGCACAGGGAACTCAGACCTGAAGGTGAGACCCCGTGTGTACCCACATGAGGCAGTGGCTTTAATGTCATAGAATTATCTTTACCTGGAGATCACAAACTTTGCCTCCCTGAGGTAGGTACTTCAGGGCAAATGTGATGGAGCCTCAGCCTGTCCTATGCTTTGGAGACTACTTACATGGTGCTCATTACCAACAGATGTTGCAGAGATTTTAAGGAAAATGTGGCTGAGGACAGAGCCCTCCCCTACACCACCCCTCACACTGATATAGAAAGAGAGGAGAGAATCACGGTAGAAGTAGTCCAAGAAAAATGAAAAAAGGAACCAAACTGAAGTGGAGACTGGGGGCAAAATGTTTACATTTGAGCTACGACTTCCCACACAGCCAGATCAACTGGGAGAGTGATATGCCCTATGCTTTCCCAGTACATCTGTCCTGGGAATTTAAGGCTTGGAAAAATTGTTCCAGCATCCTGCAGACTCACCCTCTGTTCCAATGACTACTTTTACGTGTGCTGAAATGTCCATTTGCACCAAACATCAATTTGGTCCTGAAGGGGTACATCTGTTGCCAAAAGAGAGGGTATAGCCTTAAAGGATATGTGGTCAGGTAGTCCCAGCATTTCTTTTCGTCCCCTAAAACTCTGTGCGACAGTAAATCACTGCTATTTGCAAAGCATCTTGAACATCCTCACCCCACCACCTGCTGTTAGTGTCCAGCTAGCTTGGAAGTGCTCACTGCAGTTGGTGCCTGGAAATTACCTAAGGAGTCTTCAAAAAGTGACTTGATCTGGACCTCAATGGACTTCAAAGAGATTCTTTAACGTGGGGTAGGACCTGGGCATTAGTATCCTTTAAATTTTGATTTTAATATGTAGCCAGGTGTAGGAACCACTGAGCTAGTCGGAGACATGAAGGGAGGCTAGCAAGTAATCTAAAGATACCTTTGGTGGCAGTGGTTGGCATATGTCCTGGCTACATCAGAACAATCTCCTGGTATTTCCTTCCCAGTGAAATATCTGAGTTTACCTAATAATAATGGTAATAATAATAATGAAAATTCATTCCTATTACCTCAATAGCAGTTACCATTTCTTGAATGCTTATGTGTACCAGATAATAAACTAATTATATTTTACACATTTTTTTCAGTCAACCCTTGTAGCTCCCCAGTGAGACAGGTGTTATTGTCTCTGTGTCATAAAATGAGCAGAGTGAAGCTCCAGTTAGTGCCAGTGGGGTAGGTGTTACTCAAGCTTCTTCCAAAGGCTGTGTGTAACCCCTGCAATCCAAGACGCAGGGGTGCCTCAACCCTACCTTCTGCATGTCTTATTTTAAAGCTTCTTTCCTCAGGGGGATTATAAGAGAGAACCAGATAAAAGAAATAAATAGTAGCCAACAACAGCCTTTCAACAGAGTAGCAGTGGGAAAGACTAATGAGGCAGAGTGTGAATAATGGAATCTGTATAATATGCAGTTATATCTTTTTCAAATTATGGTAACTCCTGTGAGGTGTTCAAGTATTTCAGTGAAGTTCTACACATCCTGACTTAAGGGTCTTCCACCAGGCCCTCTGAGAGTAAGCTCACCTTTGGGACACCCTCTGACCACAGAAGAAAGCCTCCACCTTGCCCCCTTCCTTTCTCACACTAAGCCTCTCATCCCTGTCTGGCATCCCTGACCATCCTCCCACCATGCACACAGCTCTCCCTCTCACCGAGGTCTTTGCCAGCCCCTGGAATTCCTGTCCCAGCCCATGAGCTGCTATGGTAGCACCCTGAGACCTTTCCTGAGACCTGTGAGAGCCCAAGTTTAGCGCTCACTGATTGAAGAGGGGCTCAGGCCCTGAAGCAGTTCAGTCCATCCTCCCAGTTTAGGAAGAGCTCTCCCCATTCCTCTTCTTCCCTCCCACATTTCTCTGTCCCTTTATCTACTTCTATATCCACTTTCAGACCCCTCTGTGTCCTGTTTGAGGCCACCACCTCTATCACCAAATGAAAAACATCTTCCTCTCCTCCTAACCCTTCCCTCTGCTAGAAACATGCCTGGCTGTGACTATCTTCAATCTTCCACCAGACAACCTTCCAGGCTGACTGTGGTCCTCAAAATTTAGTGTTCAAAAGTACACCCGAAGAGCACCTGGGTGGTTCAATCAGTTAAGTATTTGCCTTTGGCTCAGATCATGATCTCAGGGTCCTGGGATGGAGCCCAGCATTGGGCTCCCTGCTCAGTAGGGAACCTGCTTCTCCATCTGCCCCTCCCCCTGCTTGTGCATTCTCTGTCTCTCTCTCTCAAATAAATAAATTAAATTAAATTTTTAAAAAATTGACTCTCATCACCTTGGAGTGTCTGACTCAATACATTCAATACATCTGGAGTGAGCCTAAGAATTTTAATGAATATTCCAGATGATTCTGATGTGGTGGACTCCAGGACAACACTTTGAGAAATAATTTACCAAAGCCACTGTCCCAAGTCTACAATCTTTTTGTAAAAGAAACCCACCCTTGCAGTTTCTGCTTCTCCCATTCACCTCTTCCCTGTAATCTGGCATCCCTGTCCCCCTTGCTTGTTTCTGAAACTGATTCCAGGTTGATGAAGCAATGACTTCATACTTAGCAAATCAATGTCCCGGTGTTCAGATCTCATCTTCCTTACTCTTGTCTCTAGTGTTTGGAGGGGCTGCATACCCACTTACTCACTTCCAGGAATTCCTGTGCGTGTGTGTGTGTGTGTGTGTGTGTGTGTGTGTTAAATTATACACAACATAAAGTTTACCCTTTTGACACTTTTATGTGTTCACTTCAGTGGTATTAAGTATATTCATAATGTTCAGTTCTCTTACCTTTAAAAATTACATTCTGCGGGGCACCTGGGTGGCTCAGTGGGTTAAAGCCTCTGCCTTCGGCTCAGGTCATGATCCCGGGTCCTAGGATCGAGCCCCGCATCAGGCTCTCTGCTCAGCGGGGAGCCTGCCATCCCCTCTCTCTCTCTGCCTGCCTCTCTGCCTACTTGTGATCTCTCTCTCTGTCAAATAAATAAAAAAAAAATTAAAAAAAATTACATTCTGCTCCTGCCTCTCAAATTCTTTTTTTAGGAAGGAATTTTTATTGGACATTATATTAGTTTGGGTTCAGGGTTACATTAACATTATATCTCAGAAACACAATTTATGAACTTAGGCTTCCTAATTATCTGACATCTGTAAAACAAAAATATAGTTTGAATTCTTCTATTTTTGATTGGTTGTTCTATTGAGTATAAATGAAGGTTACTATTATCAGACTCTGGTCATCTAATGTTTCTTTCTTTTTACTTAAATTCAATTAGCCCACATATAGTACATCATTATTTTCAGATGTAGGGTTCAATAATTTATTAGTTGCATATAACACCCAGTGCTTATGACATCATGTGCCCTCCTTAATGCCCATCAATCAGTTACCTCATCTCCCACCCACCTTCCCTCCAGAAGCCCTCAGTTTGTTTCCTATAGTTAAGAGTCTCATGGCTTGTATCCCTCTCTGATTTCTTCCCAGTCTTCCCTCACTTCCCCCATGATCCTCTGCACTATTCCTTATATTCTGCATGAGTGAAACCATATGATAATTGTCTTTCTCTGATTGACTTATTTCACTTAACATAATCAAATTCTTATCTGTTAAAATTCTGTGCTACAGCCTCTTCTTCCTCCTGGTACCTAAATTCCTACCCTGACTCTTGACCCCCAAAACTTTCTACACTGGCTCCCTCAATTCTCCTCTACCCCTGTTATTTCTAACTGGTAAACACCCAAACATTTGTCTCTAGATTTAGTCTCCCTCCTAAGCCCTAAATGAACATTTTGCACTGCCTGCTGAACTTTTTTTACTTGGGTACCCAACAGACATCTCAGATTCAAAATTGCCAAACTGATTTAATTGCTGTCCTCTAGCACACTTCTTCTTACATACTTCCTGGTTTATGTAATGGTGTCACCATTTTTTCTATTACTCACTTCAACACAAGCCTAGGAATAAACTGTAAAATACTATACAATTAATTGAAAAATCCTTTTGATTAGACCTTAATCGATATTTATGCACATGTATTTATTAGGGATTTTCTGTATTTGGAACACTGTGGTGAATAGGGCTCTGTTCCTGCCCTCAGAATCCTACAAGTTCATGGGTATCATGGGCTAGCATGCCCCCAAATCACATCTATGTTACCAGATACCATAAGAACATAGAAGCGGAACAACCAGCTGTATGGGTCTCAACCCTAGTTGCATATTAGCACCAGAGAAGCTGGTGCTAACTATCAGTGGTTTCATCTTAGGTTCATTATGTCTCCTGTCTCTTTCACCAACATATAATTGGGTTAATACATATCCATATTTTTAACAATAGTAGGAAGTTATTTTAAAAGAAAATATCAGGGAGCACCTGGGTGGTTCAGTGGGTTAAAGCCTCTGCCTTCAACTCAGGTCATGATCCCAAGGTCCTGGGATCGAGCCCCGCATCGGGATCTCTGCTCAGCAGGGAGCCTGCTTCCTTCTCTCTCTGCCTGCCTCTCTGCCTACTTGTGATCTCTGTCTGCCAAGTAAATAAATAAAATATTTAAAAGAAAAAGAAAATATCAGGGGTGCCTGGGTGGTTCAGTTGTTTAAGCTTCCAACTCTTGATTTCAGCTCAGGTCATGGTCTCAAGATCAAGGGATTGAGCCCCCAGTAGGGCTCTATGCTCAGTGGGGAGTCTGCTTGAGATTCTCTCTTTCCCTCTGCACCTTGTCCTGCTCACACACACAATCTCTCAAATAAATAAATAAAATACTAAAAGAAAAAAAGAAAGAAAGAAGGAAAGAAAGGAAGAAAGAAAGAAGAAAGAAAGAAAGAAAGGAAGAAAGAAAGAAAGAAAATATCATACAAATGAAACCGCATGACTTCAGGGATTTTTTTCCCCTAACAATCCAGCAAAAAGGAGACATAGATGGGGTAGAGATGAAACAAGATTCCTCAAAAGTTTATCACTGTAGAAGGGAGTTCATTATGCTTTTTTCTGTCTCAGACATTTTGAGATTTTCCACTATAAAAATTGTTTTAAAGATTGTGTGTGTGCATGTGTGGGTATGTCTGTGATGAGTAGAAGTTACAGAAAAAAAGCAATGGAAAATATTTCAAACACAGAAAATATATAATGTGCACTGTTCAGGAAAAGAGTAGTAGTATCTTTTTAATTCTTTCTCCTAGCAACCAGCTTCATTTAGAACTTTATGGTCTCTCCAGACTGTTACATTATCCTTCAATCGTAAACTGAGTGCTTATGTACCCCCTCAAATTCATATTTTAAAACTCAGTCCCCCCCAGTGTGATGATACTAGGAGGTGAGGCCTTTGGGAGGTGATCAGGATTGGATGAGGTCATGAAAGTGAGGCTACCCAATTGGGATTAGTGCCCCCCTTTTTTTTGTCGTTAACTGAATTCATTTATTTAAAATAAGCATAAAATATAGAATAATGGCAGTCACCAAGGTACTCTCTTTTCCATTTATGATTTAACTCACTGACATATCTTCAATTGTTAATATACAGATGATTTCCATACCTCTGTCTCTATACTGAACCTCTCACTTTGACTCCAGAGCCAAATATCCCACCACTTGTTTGACATCTCGAATACATCATCACACCCCCTTCTCACTCAGAAATAAATCTCTCTCACACATACATACACAGACACACAGAACATTTAAGTGTGTGTGTGTGTGTGTGCATGCATGTGTGAAAGGGGGAGAGAGAGAGATGATCTGCATGAATACTTGGTATTTTTTTTAAATTTTATTTTTATTTAAACATATAATGTAACCCCACCACCCTCTCCCAAACCCCCTCCCCCCACCCCCCTCAGTTTGTTTTATGACATTAAGAGTCTCTTTTGGTTTGTCTCCCTCCCAATCCCATCTTATTTCATTTATTCTTTTCCTACCCCCTTAACCCCCCCACCCCGTTGGATCTCCACTTCCTCATATCAGGGAGATCATGTGATAGTTGTCTTTCTCCAGTTGACTTATTTCGCTAAGCATGATACCCTCTAGTTCCATCCATGTCGTCGCAAATGGCAAGATTTCATTTCTTTTGATGGCTGCATAGTATTCCATTGTATATATATACCACTTCTTCTTTATCCATTCATCTGTTAATGGACATCTAGGTTCTTTCCATAACTTGGCTATTGTGGACATTGCTGCTATAAACATTCAGGTACACGTGCCCCTTCGGATCACTACTGGTAAATACCCAGTAATGCAATGGCTGGGTCATAAGGTGACCTATTTTCAATTTTTTGAGGAACATCATACTGTTTTCCAGAGTGGTTGCACCAGCTTGCATTCCCACCAACAGTGTAGGAGGGTTCCTTTCTCCACATCTTTGCCAGCATCTGTCATTTCCTGACTTGTTAATTTTAGCCATTCTGACTGGTGTGAGGTGGTATCTCATTGTGGTTTTGATTTGTATTTCCCTGATGCCTAGTGATGTGGAGCACTTTTTCATGTGTCTGTTGGCCATCTGGATGTCTTCTTTGCAGACATGTCTGTTCATGTTCTCTGCCCATTTCTTGATTGGATTATTTGTTCTTTGGGTGTTGAGTTTGCTAAGCTCTTTGTAGATTTTGGATACTAGCCCTTTATCTGATATGTCGTTTGCAAATATCTTCTCCCATTCTGTCAGCTGTCTTTTGGTTTTGTTGACTGCTTCCTTTGCTGTGCAAAAGCTTTTGATCTTGATGAAGTCCCAATAGTTCATTTTTGCCCTTGCTTCCCTTGCCTTTGGCATTGTTCCTAGGAAGAAGTTGCTGCGGCTGAGGTCGAAGAGGTTGCTGCCTGTGTTCTCCTCAAAGATTTTGATGGATTCCTTTCTCACGTTGAGGTGCTTCATCCATTTTGAGTCTATTTTTGTGTGTGGTGTAAGGAAATGGTCCAATTTCATTTTTCTGCATGCGGCTGTCCCATTTTCCCAATACCATTTGTTGAAGAGGCTTTTTTCCATTGGATATTCTTTCCTGCTTTGTCGAAGATTAGTTGACCAAAGAGTTGAGGGTCTATTTCTGGGCTCTCTATTCTGTTCCATTGATCTATGTGTCTGTTTTTGTGCCAGTACCATACTGTCTTGATGATGACAGTTTTGTAATAGAGCTTGAAGTCTGGAATTGTGATGCCACCAACTTTGGCTTTCTTTTCAATATTCCTTTGGCTATTTGAGGTCTTTTCTGGTTCCATATGAATTTTGGGATTATTTGTTCCATTTCTTTGAAAAAATTGGGTGGGATTTTGATAGGCATTGCATTAAATGTGTAGATAGCTTTAGGTAGCATAGACATTTTCACAGTATTTATTCTTCCAATCCATGAGCATGGAACATTTTTCCATTTCTTTGTGTCTTCCTCAATTTCTTTCATGAGTACTTTACAGTTTTCAGAGTACAGATTCTTTGCCTCTTTGGTTAGGTTTATTCCTAGGTATCTTATGGTTTTGGGTGTAATTGTAAATGGGATTGACTCCTTAATTTCTCCTTCTTCTGTCCTGTTGTTGGTGTAAAGAAAGGCAACTGATTTCTGTGCATTGATTTTATATCCTGATACTTTACTTTGTTCCTGTACAAGCTCTAGCAGTTTTGGAGTGGAATCTTTTGGGTTTTCCACATATAGTATCATATCATCTGCAAAGAGTGATAGTTTGACTTCTTCTTTGCTGATTTGGATGCCTTTAATTTCTTTTTGTTGTCTGATTGCTGAGGCTAGGACTTCTAGTACTATGTTGAATAGCAGTGGTGATAACGGGCATCCCTGCTGTGTTCCTGACCTTAGCGGAAAAGCTCTCAGTTTTTCTCCATTGAGAATGATATTTGCGGTGGGTTTTTCATAGGTGGCTTTGATAATATTAAAGTATGTGCCCTCTATCCCTATACTTTGAAGAGTTTTGATTAAGAAGGGATGCTGTACTTTGTCAAATGCTTTTTCAGCATCTATTGAGAGTATCATATGGTTTCTTGTTCTTCTTTCTTCTTTTGTTAATGTATTGTGTCACATTGATTGATTTGCAGATGTTGAACCAACCTTGCTGCCCTGGAATAAATCCCACTGGGTTGTGGTGAATAATCCTTTTAATGTACTGTTGGATCCTATTGGCTAGGATTAGTGCCTTTTTAAGAGTCAAGCAAGACTCTTCTTGTTTGCTTCCCCTTTTTGCTCTGTGCCACGTTAAAGCTATAAGAAAGTGGCAATGTGTAACCTGGACAAGGACTCTTAACAGAACTGGCTCCCTGACCTTGGACTTCCAGCCTCCTGAGCTATGAGAAATAAATTTGTTATATATAAGCCACCCAATCTAAGGTTGTTTGTTATAGTACCCAAAACTAACACCTTCTAACTTTTCTTTCTATCTTCAGTTCATTCATTTGTTCTCACTCATCCAATAAATATTTAAGAGCCTTTTGTGTGTTACTATTTTTGGCATGGGGAATACAGCAATTTACTAGGAAGTAAACAGACAAATAATCTGTTTCAGGGTACATACATTCCATAAGAAGGGGGAAATAAGTAAACTTTTTAAAAACTAAGGTATAATTGTAAAGCCCTATTAGTTTCAGATGTATATCTTAGGTAAATATTCTTATAATATGAGGTCTTAGTATTCTGATATGATGGTGTTGGTGGTAGAAGCTGTGTTTGCATGCATGACTTTATATTCCCTCTAGGCCTAAAGGCGTCTTTGAGGATGAACTCATGGAAGGAATGGTGAGCACTATCAGATGGGCTAAGTGCTGTAACTTCAGTCATGGTTCCCCAAATCAAAGTCCTTGCAGAGCATAGCATCTGGGAAGTACAGAAGGCTCCTCACTGAAGAAGTATACAGTGAGACAGACCACTGACTCAGCAAGACACTCTTAGCTCAGAGGCTGCTTCCAGAATCAGATTTGGAGGCTAAAAAGAGGGCTGACTACTCACAACCACACTTCTATGGTTTAGGCTGGTTGTAGGTGAGTGTGACCAACTGTCCTAGCTTGCCCCAAACTGGGGGATTTCCTAGGATGTGGGGCTTTTAACGATAATGCAAAGATGATCCCAAGCAAACGAGGAGAAATGGGCACCCTAGTGTGTAGGGTTGTGCCATGAGAGCTGAAGCATTTCTTTCTAGAGGAGCATTCCTGTAAAGGACGTGATGTATGGCAACATTTAAACCTACATGATACAAATACACAAATTATCTTTAATCAACTGATGCCCTCCTCTGATGTGGCCTTCATGAATCAATGGCAGATAGAACAGTGTAGGTTGATTTGGACATGGGCAGAGTCCTCTTCTGCCAAGATACCACCCACTGTGTAAAGTCTGAGGAGCCCTTCTTTGTGTTAGATGTAACTTAGGAACCCACTAAGTTGTTTGGGCTTTGACATCACTAAAGTAATTTGTTAAATTCATCTCACTGTTTCAGGAGTCAGGTTCTTAGACAACATTAAGGCACTAATATCAGTACTTTTCTTGGTGCTAGATGTCTTCTGAAAATTGCCTCATCAATAGCAGGTAAGGTCTGAAATCACAGCCTCACAGGTGACTGGACAATACAGGATGCTGACTCAGACTGGCCAATTGACTTCTCCCTCCCCAGATTGTGAAGTTTGACCAAGGAGTAGCTATACACACCATAGTTATTTAATTCTGACCATTCTGTCAAGGGACTAGTTAATAAAGATTTATTAAGGGCCAACCCTCTTTGTGGTATGGGGCTTCCAGGAATGAGATGATCTTTTGAGGATGCCTATTTGGAACCAACACCCTAGTAAGTAAGCAGAGAAGGCTGTTCTGCAAGGAAGTGCTGGGAACTGTAGAAGTCTTTATGTCAAACCAATTATGAGAGACCTGGGCACAGGAGGGAGGGAAAAAAGAATAAGCCTGACCACTTCCAGGCCCCGTTCCTGGTCCTATGCCTGCCCTTGGTCCCGGAGGTTCTTTCTGTATTTCTAGCACATGGTTCCTTTTGCTAGGCCCAGGTAGGATTTTACCCCTTCAACCAGATAAACTCTAACCAAGGCAAGCACTGGATTTATATTGCCAATACCCTACAGATGAGAATGAGTTGGTGAATTTGTTTAAATCCATTCTTCTGTTCCCAGAGCATGTTCAGAATGCTTAGTCTTCAGTAGATTTCCCAAGACTGCTAGGTAATAGTGGTGATTTTCCTGCTATCCTCCTATAAATGGGAAGCAAGGAACAGCAGATTAGGAAAAACTTACGCAAAAGTCAGCATTTGTGTTTTTTAGCTTTCTGGTCTTGTAGAGTCTTGAACATTTGATACTGCAAAAGGGATATGAAAACGATATGAACTTCCAAACACCTATTTACCAAAACTAGCAACCTTTGTACAACCATTGAGAGTTGAACTTTAAAGTAATTTAGTAGCTATTTTTCCCATTAGTCTCTACTTCAGATCATTTTAGTTTATTAGCTAATTTGTTTAAGGCTCAATTATATTCATGTGAACTGGAATGACTCTCTCTGGGCATAATGATCCTAAATTTTCTCCGGTCTTTTATAATCGGAAGACCTGAAGGTTTGGTTTATAAAGGTCATGCACGCTTCTTGTTCCAAAAGTTCATAAAGTAAAATCTAGATTTAGCGACAAATAGGAAGGGATTTCAATGAATAATTCAGTCATACGAGTTAATCAGAAAGACTAGGGTCTTCTGCTGGACACAGGATCCCAGACTCATGTCCACACCTGTGCTTTGAGGACCTCTGGGGAAAGACCAGAAATGAATTTAGTGTGAGGAGGTTAAGAGGTAGGCCGAGGACAGGCCTACAGTGGCACCTCCCCTCCCCCAAACCCACCCAATCTCCCTTCCCTCCTGGCCCCTGGAAGAGCCCAGGAAGCTCAGGAACCTGGGAGGGAATACACCTCACATCAAAAAGTTAGAGCAACATCGTATCCTTGATCTTTCAGACCAAGGGTCAGAGGACTACAGCCCACAGTCCAAATCCAGCCCCCTGGGTGCTCACTGTGTTTGAAAAATTCTCTTGAAAACAGCCTCAATATCTGTTTATGTATTGTCTGTGACTGCTTTGCTGCCACAGCAGAGTTGAGCAGCTGTGACAGTGACAGAATCTAAAATATTTCCTCTCAGGTGCTTTATAGAAGAGGTTTACCAGCCCCTGTTCTCTACCTGCACTGAGTAAAAAGCACCAGAACTCCTGCAAGTGTTCTAGTACTTTCTTCCTTATGACTAAGCTGATTTCAGACTATAAGTTTATGGGAGTGGCAAGATAGGTCGATCTATTTGGAATTTAAGTGAAATGTTATCAGAAGCCATTCCCTTGATCAACATGGACGGTTTTCTTAGATAAGCTGTGCATTCGTTCTCAGGCTCCCCTCGAGGTTTCATAATTGCCTGGGGTGGGTGCAGCCAATGCTCAACTCTGTCACAGTTGCTGATGTCAGGATGTCAAGGAAGAGATGTCGCCTAGAGGCTGCCAGGGGCCAAAGGGGTAAGTTTGCTGCGTCTGTGTCTGCTGTGTCCTCCTCACACCTTCACTGCTCTGCATAGTTTAGCACATTTTTATGTTCTGCATTGTTCTCAGTTCTGTGTGGAATATAAAACAAAAATGTTACAAATGTTGCCACCCCCCCCAAGAAGCTTACGCTCTTGCTAATATTCCTAACAACACTGCAAACAGCAAGTAATTATAAATTCTCTCCAAAAGGGCAGAAACAAAATAGAAAATTAGGTCCTAAGCATATCTGAAACAAGGATGAAAGTGAAGTAATTAGAAAACTGTGAGGACAAAGTTTTTTCTTTAAGTATACATGCTATCAAGAAGGTATTTTTCCCATGGATCAGGACATATTTTAACCCAGAGTTAAAAACATTCCAGCATCAATGCAATAGAGAAAACCACCTAATTAAACATGTTCTGGAGTGAAATGGGGAAATTTGCTGGCCGTGACAGGATACAGGTATTTGATAGATATACACAAGAGTTAATCTATAACTTCTGTATAATCAAGGAGCCTTTTTCAGTTTGGAATTTGTTATCCTCACCTGAGCTATAAGCATAAGCTCCTATGCACGAAGTCACTCAAGAGGAGAGAACATAAAAAAGCTACGGTTTCATGAAAATAGAAATACATTTCTGGGGCAGGACAGGCAGCAGTCTTACGAAAAATGTTTTGAAGGCAGAGAATGACCCTTTAGGTCTGGGAAAAACACAGCTAATACAACAGATAAATAGGGAGAAAACCTCATCACTTAAAGTCTGAACAAGCAATTGGAGACAGAAGATCTTAGGATTCACAGCAATAAGTATGAATGCCTTGATAGGAGATGCAGCCACATTGGCGCAGAGCAAAATGGAACGTGAAACAGAACTTCACAGAGCACACGGAGACTGAGGACAGGCAAGGGACCCCTTGCAGCTATGAGTTATTGCCACTCCTTGACAGGGAGCCTGGAAGAAAATACAAGGACTCAACTGTGTGATTTATTGCCCATCATGTACTTAATTCTAATTAAAAAAGGTATAATACTCCTTTTTTTTGGTAATAAGAGTGTAGTTATTTTCTTGTTTCTTAAACCCCCAGTAGAAGAATCTCCTTATCCCACAGACAGAAGCACTCGGGTTAGGTGGCTGGGGCTGGTGAGAACCTGGTGAGAACCTGGCTCAGGCTCAGCCCCAGCTGGGCTGCCACTGGTACACAGTTACTATATGTAAGGCACTGTCCATTCTTTTAATGCCTGGTGGTCAAGGAAGGGTACAAATTTTCCATATATCCTGTTTCTCCTCCATTTTGTTACCTTAAAAGCACCTCCCCCAGAATAAAGACAGACCAGCAGACTGGAGGGAAACACAGCCAGTGAGTTCTGGTAGGGTGAACAGCTTTGGGGAAGGATGGGCTCAACAGGTTAGGTCTACTGGTTTTCAATCAAAACAATTTAATTAGGTTCACTAATACTGCATGTGGCAAGGCGGGAAATATGTGCTGATAGTTGTACAACAAAATTGTGCATGGACTTGAACAAAAAACACAGATGTTTTGCACAGTACCCAGGAAGATATCAAGAAAAATCAGACTTATAAACACATTTCCTAAAGCAATCACTTCATTCCAATTTTTCTAGAAAAGGTATTATGATTTATATTAATTCTAGCTTCTGATGTAGGCTAATATCCTTTCAGGGCTATTTCTAACAATTACAGACTCTTGAAAAATGTATACAATTGTAGTGAATTGTCCCTCCACAAAATTACTTAGTAGAGCGACTTAAGAATTTTCACCTCTAGCACCTGAAGCTTCTGTTTTTACTTTTTTTATTTATTTATCTTTTTTAGATTTTACTTATTTATTTGACAGAGAGAGAAATCACAAGTAGGCCGAGAGGCAGGCAGAGAGGGCAGGGGAAGCAGGCCCCCCGCGGAGCAGAGAGCTAGATCCCAGGACCCTGGGATCATGACCTGAGCCGAAGGCAGAGGCTCCAACCCACTGAGCCACCCAGGTGCCCCAAGCTTCTGTTTTTAGATACATGGGTCTGTTCTATCCCATCTAGAATTCATTCTATCCCTCACTTGTAAAGACCAAGCACTCTGGGAGCAATAAGCCTGGCTGTCAGAAAACCAGGTCTGCTAATCAGACCTCGGGAAATCAGAACACCGGATAGGCCCAGAGTGAAGGAGCCCAACCCACTCCTTGAAAAAGGTCCAGCAAGTTATCGAAGTTCAGCTCCTTATGTTATTTCCATGACACATACATACACCAGAAATGTTGATCCAGCAGGGAATGCAAACGCAATCGAGGGTGTCTTATCTTATATCAAAGCCATGCTAAATTAAAAAACAGAAAATATTTCCCCTGTGTCCTGATTTAGATAATGCTGATGAAATATAATCAAGAAAAAAGATAAGCAATACATGTCACGCAGCTCTGAAAGAGGAGACACAAACAGGCAATGTATGCAAAGGAACAACATTAAAGGAATAAAGGAAAGGTAAGAAGGGGACCGAGGTTTTTATTAGCATAATTTCCTTTAGTAAAATGTTTTTCAAAAAAAATGAAAGCTGTATGTTTATATGTCTATTCCTAACAATTTCCTGACATCACTGCCCAGGAAATCCATATTGCTCTTAGACCACATGAGCAAAGATAGGACCAAATTACTTAATGGGCTTTCCTATAAACCAATGGGATTTAGGATTCCTAATTATTTCTAAACCCACTGATGTAAGAGGGCAGGCCACCAGTGCTGGAAAGCACAAATCCGCCCCCTCCCCCACCAGCAAACCATGCTGCCACTGCACTCAGGGTCCTTGCCCTGACATCTGCTTGACCACACCTGTGGGAAGAATACTTGGGCGGGGTGAGGGGAGGAGGAATCTCAGGCAGGCCTTTGAGGGTCAGTCAGCTGGAGCCAGCCAGCTTGCATGGCAAGATCTGACCCTGAATCAGTCTGAAGTCTACTGACCAGCACTAGCTGTCCCTCCCCTGGCTTCTCTACCCACCCTTCTCACCGACTTCCAGCAAGCACCTAAAAGCAAACATAAACTCTATTTGCATCCCCAAGCTCTTGTTTTAAAATACTCTGAGTGTCTCTCCAGAGTAAGCCTGTTTGATACCTCCCGTATTCCTCACCTTGAGGGGCACAGGTAATAAACTCAGGTTCCTGTTTATGTATCTGGTAAAACTTGGCTGTAGCAACGGTGAGCAGCCAGCACAGATGCCCACACCAAACTGTCCAGAGCAGTCAGCATGAAGCATCTCAGCCAGGATTTGCAGAACAAAGTTCTTGAGCTGTGAAAGGTCATTATCTCGAGTTTCTATTTCGAACTTTTCAGACTGTGCAACTCTAACAGATATAGAGATATAGGAGACTAGGGGAGAGGGAAGCAAGCAAAAAGGGGAAAAGGAACTAATATTTACCTCCACTATCACGAAGAGATTAATTACTTTGCCTCTTACACTTGGATATGGTGATTACTCAAGTGCTTAAATCTAATTTTTTTAAATTTTTATTTATTTTTTAATTTTTTTCTAGTGTTCCAGAATTCATTGTTTATACACCACACCCAGTGCTCCATGCACTATGTGCTCTCCATAATACCCATCACCAGGCTCACCCATCCCCCCACGCCCTCTGCCCCTCCAAAACCCTCAGTTGGTTCCTCAGAGTCCACAGTTTCTCATGGTTGTCTCCCCCTCCAATTTCCTCCAACTCCCTTCTCTCCATCTCCCCATGTAACTCTTTCTTTTTAATTGCAAATACCAGTGTGAACCGGTTTTGAGAAGAAGTTTGCATTAAAACTGCTCTGCCATTTGCAAAATCTGATCAAGAGATCTCAGCTCCTCAGCTGGTGAAAAGAACACGAGTTCATGAAATTATTAAAGTAAATCTAAATGAAGCTTAATAGCACTTAGCACTTCAAAGCACACTGAACACATTAACTAATTAATCACCACCTTGCCCCTTCCAGGTATATAAATAGCTATTATCCTCACTTACAGTTGGAATAAATGAGGCAGAGGTGGCAGCATAGTTGCCCTGGGCCCCAGATGAAGTTTGTATCTATAGTGAAAGCAAAATCAGGCATTTCTGAGTACCTTGTCTTTTGGCATATCCACTCTTCTCAAATTTTCTTTCCTTCTAGATCTCCGTTAAAACATTTCACATTTGGGTTTGGAGAGGTTTCAGATCTTTTCCTAAATGTGACTGTTTCTGACATAGATACTTTAAAACCAAGGGGGTCCAAACTGATTAAAGTTGTAACAAATTGGAATGCTGGAAAGTTCATGTCATCAGCCAAGGAAAGAGGTTAATCTGATTGAATAATGAGTTTCATCTGGATTTGCCTATGCCATCTGTTACAAAATGTTTTCCAAATTGTGTAGTGTGAATGCAGGATTTCACAGAATAGGAATATCAACTATTGTAACAAAAGTAACATGTTCTTACTTTTCCTAAAAAAAAAGGTAAATCTCTCCCCAATGTCCATATTATATAAAGTAAACACATGGAGACATGACAGACCAAGATTTAGGAAGCTGTAGGTTCCTCTGAGCACTAATTCCCCAAATTAATCTGTAAACGTTTTTTAGGCCCTGACACTTCTTGGCTAACACCTCATTGTCTCTATAACCTTCAAGACATATAATATCTGAGACTGGAAATCATTTTTCTGATAAAGGAAATATTAGAGCAGAAAGTGAATCTTGAGATTGCTGGCTTCAATCCACACGGGTGACAGGTAAAAAATCTGGTCAGAGAAATGAAGCAATGAGAATGCAGATTCAGATCTCCTCATTCTCAAGCCACTGCTGACATAGATAGAAGGGAACCTATTTATTGTGTGCATGAGTTTGTAATTTTACAGATGACAATTAGAGACAGACCAGAAATAGGACCCAGGGATGCTGAATCTCAGTTCTACATTCTTTCTACTGTGCCACACTGAGTCTGCAGTTTCTTTCACCTTATTTTGTTGTGTTTTACTTTATTTAGTAAATTTTTCATTTAATTTTACTTTTTGTTTGTTTTCCTTTAGTGAATTCCTTGGTGCCACCATAAGTCAATCATTGCAAGGCGGATAACATTTTCTCATGGGAATAATGATAAATTCAAGGATTGTATTTCTAATCAAGAATGTAGCATCAAACAGACCATATATATGAACAACAGTCATATGGGCAAAGATTAAACACTCACACACCTTTAAAATAATTTTCATCTGTAAAATGGGTATGATGGCAGGATCTATCTCATAATATTGAAGGATTAATACAGATAATATTAGTAAAACACTCAACAGAGTATTGCCCTACCTTTAGCAATTGCTCTTAAAGTATTAGGCTAACTTTTATTAACTGTGATCTCGTTACAGCACCCTTCACATTTTGTTGCTCATAATCGTCACAACAGTGTCAAAATGTCATTATTGTTCCCCTTTTTAGATGGATAAAACAAAGGTCCAGAGATGCAATGTAACTTTATCAAGACACAGAGCTCGCATTCAACCCAGAGGATCTGGCTTCAGAGTCTATAATCTTAACTCCTGTTCTACAAAGACAATTGACATGTAATAAGAAATGTTAATATTATCATTTTATTTAAACAGAGGAATTGGTATCCTTTTTATTTTTTTAAAGATTTTATTTATTTATTTGACAGAGAGAGAGAATGAGAGAGAGAGAGAGAGAGAGAGAGAGAGAATATGAGAAGGGGGAGGGTCAGAGGGAGAAGCAGACTCTGCCGAGCAGGAAGCTCGATGCAGGATTTGATCCAGAGACTCCAGGATCATGATCTGAGCCAAAGGCAGTCACTTAACCAACTGAGCCTCCTAGGCACCCTGAGGAATTGGTATCTGTTTCATACAGAGGATACGTGTGTTATGAGCATTATTTGATAAAAGGCCTTATTTTACCCTAAAGTGAGATACATAAAAATATAAACTTACTAAGCCTAAGCCTGACATTGGTCCCAAAGGAAAACTCAGGAGATAAATGTACAATAATTTAGAGGTGCTTTATACTAATATATGGCTCATATTATCACAAAATATGGTTCAAGAGTTTGAGTTCAAGTTTCTTATTTTTTTCTGAATGAATTTCTTACTCAGTATAAATTATCTGAAACTATTGTGTGAGGTTGGTGTTCCATGCCTGCCACTGCTGTTAAGAACATCTGAGCTCTTGTTTTATTGCTGGGAAGCATGGAGTTGTTTTTGTTGTTTTTTTGTTGTTGTTGTTTTTAGTTGTGAAAGATTTAAAGCATACTTTAAAGAATGGAGAATAAAGGAATGTGCTCACACATACCACCACCCAGCTCTGTCAGACCTTGACATTTGATCAATTTCAACACTGTTTCATTTAAAAACTCTTAGGAAAATAAGAATAGAGGAGAAATTCTTGAATCTAAAAGCATAGCTACATACATTCCACAACTAACAGGCTTTGTGTGTTGTTTCCTTTAAAGCCGAGAACATCTGCATCAGCTTGCCCACTCTTCCTCCTGAGTCCATTGTTGCTCTGGGCCTGCAGGGCCCAGCTACACACAGCAAGGAAAGAAATGGAAGAAAGATCCAAAGAAAACCATAAAACTGGAATCTCTGCCTATGTGGTGGTAGTGGTGAGTTCTGTTGTTAATTTCTAGTTTAATTGGATGCTTGCTGGATAACACAGTCTGTGTGATAACAATTCTTTGTTTTTGTTTACACTTGTATTCGGGACTAGTGTGTGCCCAATTTTAGGCAATGTTCCATGCACACTTGACTAGAATGTGATCTTTTGACTTGGGATTACAGGATTCCCTATGTAGAGTTAAGAAGGTTGATCTTGTTAATTGCATGGCGAGAGGTTGTAAAAACTGTTCACAGTGCTCCAAAACCTCTAATTCGTAATCTTTATGAGTGTGCTCTGTGCCAGACCATACAGAGCCCAGAAGGCCCAAACTGTCACTGATGGTGCCTGCTCTGAGTCAGGTCAAGAATCATTATAAGCTTGTTTAAGCTACAGAATCAGAGAATTAATTTTTTTTAAGATTTTATTTATTTATTTGACAGACAGAGATCACAAGTAGGCAGAGAGGCAGGCAGAGAGTGAGAAGGGGAAGCAGGCTCCATGCTGAGCAAAGAGCCCCATGAGGGGCTCGATCCCAGGACCCTGAGATCATGACCTGAGTTGAAGGCAGAGGCTTAACCCACTGAGCCACCCAGGCATCCCAATCAGAGAATTAATTGGATTGATCCTTTGAGTGCTTGAATTTCCTTTACAAAGATCCCACCAAGCAGCATGAATCCCTCCAAGACTGGGGTGCTTGGCCTCTGGAAACACCTCCTGCTGGGATGGGAGATCTCAGGAGCTCTCACTGGGCTGTCTTCCACACCATGGGTAAGTGGCTGCCGAAAGGTCAGGACAAAAGCCTTGATTTTTTTAAACATTATTTACCAATTCTTTCAACAAATATTAGTCGAACACCTGCTATTCTAGCTCCTTGAGGTAAACTGTGAGCAAAGTGGTGAAGTGCTCGTCCTCAGTTTATAATCAGGGGACAAGAAAGAGTTTCCATTTTCTCCTCGGAAGCCTATCATCTTTTGCTTTAAGACGTTGAGATCATGTTACCAGGGTTATATAATCTCAGAATTATGTATTTCCTTATTATTTAGCAAATCTTAAGAAATCTCTAATCATGCTCTTTTGCCATAAAGTCAAATTTGTTGTTTCTAGTGTAAGTATTCTAACTTCCTTTTCTTTAATATTTGCATAGTCCACCTCCATGTGATGCAGGGCCATTGTCAGGAATTCCCCAGGCAGATTCTGTCCAGAACAATACAGAGAAGCTTGGGTCTTACCTCTCTTTGCTGGTAGACAGATTTCCTTTATTCTACTTGCTCGTGGAAATGGCAATCCTTTCCGGCCCTGGCTAGTGGTAACATGTGCAGCTCTCAGTGTGACTTTACTCCCTCCAGATGGCTCCAAGCCCAAGCCCCAAACCCCTAGGATGCCACCTGCCAGCCCTCAGCCAGGCCACAAGGTAAGACACGGACTTTCTGCTCAGCTTTCCAGTTCCTTTTTCCATCTGACCCCTGGAAGCACCCCATACTTTCTTGGGAGCTTGGCTCCACATTCAAAACGATGTTTGCTAACATGTTATTAGCATGTAGGGATATTTGTAGTTGGGAAGAATTCAGATTATTTATCCACTACATTTCTGGAAACAGACCATCCCTAAGAATCATTTTCAAAAGTCAGGAAGGACAACTTTTCTCACCTTTAGCCTTTCCTTTGTTTATTCAAAGATTGTGTCAAACCATCCCCCCCCCCCCCGCTACCCCCACCCCCAGTCAAAATGCAGCTATCTGAGTGCTTCACACATTATCAGAAAGTCATAGAAATAAGTTCCAGGTCATTTGAAACCTTGTGAAGGAGCTGGAAACACCCCTGCCGGACTTGCAGTGGCAGGCCGCTGAGCAGCCTGGGGGAAGTTGAGGCCTGAGGTATTTTCATTTATCAGAAGCCTCCGAAGCTTGAAAATGCAAAATATGCAGATCGCCTATGTAGATTTAATTCTTCCCCAAAGCACCTCCAAGCTTTACAGGAAGAAGCAGAACATAAATCCAAATACTAGTTATTTAAATCCCAGGCTATGGGAGTTAAAGTGAACCTAAGATTTATGGCCCTTTTATGCCACCAGAACCAAATCCCAATGCCTCCTGTCATGCCTTTTCTTCTCTCCCCTTCCAATAGTAAATAATAATAAAAAGTGACTATGGATGGCTTCTCCCCAAATCTGAGATCAAGTTGATGGCAGGATCAGCTTTTCGAACTTCTTTCAGCGAAGTGTATTCTCCCTGGCCCCACCCTTGCTTCTCTCACACACGCGTGTGAGCCTGTGCCTGTGTGTGTGGACACACATGTGTGCACTCATGTACACACACACACACACACACCTGTCTCATCTTGTGATGTACAGCCTCCAAA
>ML100743.1:29652-68466 GCA_003697995.1 Taxidea taxus jeffersonii
CCCTCTACCCTTGAGCCTCTTACCCATTTCCTGATGGCACTGAGCTTCCACGGTAGTTACTTGCTGAACCTGTTCCTCTTGGGCCACTCAAACTACAAATCGTGGACCATCCATCATGGTATCATCAGTGCTCAGCACCGTACCAGAACAAATTAAAGTAAGAGATATTGAATTACTAAACAAATGTCTTCTTGCCAACTCCAGCCTCAAGCATCTGCAGGAAAGTCGCCCATCAGAGGTGGCAGTGATTGCCTCAAGGTTGTACAAACAGATTGGAAACTTCTTTCCCTGATTTGCTCTTATTTAACCATCATCCTATTTAACCATAAGTACCTAAAATGCTGAATCATGCAGCTGGGTGGAGTATCCTTACCAACTTAAGTAAGACAATGTACTCATGTAAAGTGATATATAATAAAAGATGATACAATGTAATTTTTAAAAAGCTGGTATCATTAATATTGTTTACGTAAGCTCTTGGCCCTTTAGCTAAGAAAGCCTCATTGGGCAGCTGTTCATTTTGTCTTAAGTACTGCAATTTTATTCCAAAAACTTTACCTGTATACTTCCTCTGTAAAATCATAGCTACAGTTTAGTTCCCCAAATCAAGATTAATCTGCTAATAAAACACATTCTAAAATATTTTCCAAACCTAATAACTAATGTTCTAAACCCCAATCTATCTTCTTTTTCTACAAAATAATTTTCCCGTTTCCCAAAGAATCCTTGGTAAGAAACAATTATGGCAAAGATCTTCTCTGCTTTGTGTGTGTCAGGCATTTGTATAAATGCCTTCCAAGCACTATCCTCTTTTATTTTATTTTTTAGTTGTTTTTTTAAAAGATTTTATTTATTATTTGACAGAGAAAGAGATCACAAGTAGGCAGAGAGGCAGGCGGAGAGGGGGAAGCAGCTCCCTGTTGAGCAGAGAGCCTGATGTGGGGCTCCATTCCAGGACCCTGAGACCGTGACCTGAGCCGAAGGCAGAGGCTTAACCCACTGAACCACCCAGGCGCCCCGCACTATCCTCTTTTCATCCTAAACTATGGTTTGGGTAATCATACTATTGTACACATGAGGAAATGAATCACAGGAAGCATAAGTTGCCCAAGGTCACACATCCACTAAGTGGCAGACCCTGGATTTGAACCAGGAGAGCAAATTCTTTATTTTTTAATTTCTCATTTACATTGGTAATACACTCAACTCATTCAAAAATCAAAACAATCTTAAGAGTCATACTGTGAAGTTTTGCTCCCATTCCAGTCTGCCTCTTTTCTCTTTGCTTGCCTCTGACCTCAACTCCAATATGTAGGTAACAACTTTAATTAGTTTCCTATGTTCCTTTTTTGGGTTTTTTAATATGAATGCAAGAACATACAAATAACATATTCTTATGACCCTCCCCTTCTTACACAAGAGGTAGTATGTTATATACACTTTGCTTTTTGTTGTTGTTGTTGTTAGTAATCAGTCTTTGAGATCTTTTCATATATTTTTGAGGTTTTTCATAAATAAAACTTTTCATCCTTTTATACATACATATTCTGGGTGTGCCATTTTTTTAACCAGTTCTGTATTGATCGAATTTAGGTTATTTCAATTTTTGGTGCTTATACATTTTTGCCATGGATAATCTCAACATCATTCTTTTCCTATGTGTTAGGATATATGCCAGGCAATCACCCAGAAGAGGAATTTTCAAGTCAAAAGATAGGTGCTCTTATGATTTTCTTAATATTGAGAAATTTCTCCTTATACTTATTGACCAATTTACACATCTTCCTGCAATTTGAGTATGTGCCTATTTTCTAGCAGCCCCACCAGCAGAATATGCTATTAAATGTACTTGAATTTTTGCCCATATCATAGGTTTAAAAAAGATATATCATTGAATTTGTATTTCTCTTACTTTTAAAAGAGTGTGTTTATTTATTTTTTATGTAAAATCGAGAACAAGCAGGGGAGGGGCAAAGGGAGAAGGAGAAATAACCCCCCACCTGCCACTGAGAGGGGAACCCCCTCAGGGACTCGATCTCAGGACTCTGGGATCATGACCTGAGTCAAAGGCAGATACTTAACCAACTGAGCCACACAGGCACCCTCATATTTCTCTAATTAGCAGTGAGGTTTAACATCTTCTCACATGTTAATTGTTTGTCACATTTCCTTTTCCATTCCCTTTTCTTGTTTATACCCCTTGCCCAGTTTTCCACTGGTTTGCTGGTCTTTTTCTTAATGACATCTGGGACATTCTTTAAACCATTTTGCTATAGTGACTCCCAGAAAAAAATAGAAATAACATTACTAAGGTAGTTGCAATAATTATAACATGTTATCGAAATGTTTTAGGTAAAATTTAAAAGACCTCCCTGATTAAACTCTTTATCAACTAAAATAACTCATATTAAATGCTCAATGAACTCTACTCTATTCATTATTCATGAATATAATAGAGAAAAACAGAGACAATAATGTAAAAAACATAATAATTGAGATGAAGATTCAGACCCCAAGAATTTCACTGAGGAGACTGATTTGTTCCAAGAACCTTTCATGTTTACTCACCTGATTAATAACCTTTTCAATAGGGAGGAAATAAAAGGAAATTAAAATCTTTTTCTTCTGTCACCTTTCTGAAGTATGTGCAAATTATATTTAGTGTCTAGATTTCTCTGGATTTCTAAAATATTGTATTATTTTAAATTTTCCAAGCACTCTCAAACTCATCATCCATCCACAGACCATCTCCTTAGAGACATGAACTGAGCAGTTGCCCGTAGCAACCATCCTAACTCTTTTGACTATTTATATCTCCAACCCCCAGATCTCATGCAACTGTTTGTCTTGGATTGTAGGTCCTCAAAACTTTGTAATTTCTATCCCTTGGTGCATCTTTAAACACCACAGTAAATTCATAGTCTCTCCCCATTTCCCTGGCTTCTGTAAAAGGAAAGGGAATGAGTCCATAGTCTTCAGAGACTGAACTAGAGCCAGAGCTTAACCAAGAGCTGCTACAAGGTCAGAATCAAAGGCGATTAGGGCCATCCACAGATCTAGGTAGTTGATGCCTCTGTGAGTATTTGGTTGTAAAAAGCTGGCAGAGCCAGGACACTTCTCCAAAAAGAATACGTTTACAGTAATACATGTAGTTGGATGGTATATATTGAGTGCTTACAGGGACAGGACATGTATATAGGCATAAGGTTTTTGAGGAAAAGTCTGAAGCCCACAGTCCCAGTGAGGGATCAAAACCAAATGCCTACAAGGTGATCAGGGCCTCTGGTAAATCCAGTCAGAGCAGGATTTGAGTAGATGTTTCCCTACTGGAGTGGATCTGCTGATATAAGTAATATGACACTTCCTTATTTGTGCCTTTGAGTTTCTTGGCCAATATGACACAGCAACAGGATTTTTTTAAAAAGCCAAGCACACTTTCTAATTCTATTACATTAAAAAGTAGATTCAAATCTTTTAAGTCCCCTTTGAGAGTTGAGAAAATGTTCACACACACTCCCAAATCTGTAATGGGTGCAATATCTATGTACATGGAGCACAGGGCTAGGTTCATTTATCATGTAATGCACAAACAACTCCTGCGTGACTCCGTAAAGATATGTAGTCAGGCTTTTGTTCTACTTTAGATGGGGAAATAGTGATGAGTGAGGAATGAACATTAATCATGCACATTTAGAATTTAGACCCTGTTGGGGCACCTGGGTGGCTCAGTGCGTTAAAACCTCTGCTTTCGGTTCAGGTCATGGTCCCAGGGTCCTGGGATTGAGCCCCACATCGGGCTCTCTGCTCCTCGGAGAGCCTGCTTCCTCCTCTCTCTACCTGCTTACCTCTCTTGCCTACTTGTAATCTCTGTCTCTCAAATAAATAAATAAAACCTTAAAAAAAAAAAGAATTTAAACCCTGTTGACCTCCACCATGACCAACACAACCAGGACAAAACCAAAAACAATATTCCCTCCTTTTCACATCCCACTTCCATGGCAACTCTTCCCTCTAAACCCAAAATTCAAAGCTGGCCTTTAGGGGAAGATTTCATTTCATTTCAAACTGACTCCCACAAATTGCTTTCACAATGACACTTCATTGTGAAGTTGTAGGATGTAGCCTGAGTGCCCAGCCAAAAGGAGGCATGTTTCCCAGTGATCTGAAGACAGTGGACTAGAACATGACCCTTCATGACATTGTCCCTATGGTTTTGAAAAGCTCATCTTCAAGAGAGAAAGCTTTTTGGGGGTCTGGGTGTCTCAGTTGGTTAAATGATTGCCTTTGGCTCAGGTCATGATCCCAGAGTCCCAGGACTGAGTCCTGCATTAGGCTCCCTGCCCAGCAAGGAGTCTGCTTCTCCCTCTGACCCTCCCACTCTCATGCTCTCTCTCCTTCTCTTTCTCAAATAAATAAATAAAATCTTAAAAGAGAGAGAGAGAGAGATCTTTTGATCTTAGCATAGATGGAATACAATATATGATCTCTTAGCCTGCCTGATCTGGCTCCTGCCTCCCTTTCCAATAGCTTTTCATCCTGGTCTCTTGGCTCAGTGCTCCAGCCATACAAGGCTCCCTTCAATTCTGCAAATACATGGCACTCCTTCCATCTCAGGGCCACCTGTGGAACCTTCAACTCTTCCCTCTCTCTTTAATCCAGCCAGCATTTGCTTTTGTTAGCCAACATCTTCAGAATACCAGAATACTTGTCACTTTAAGAATTATTCCTTGACCCACGATTTCTCCTAGTAGCACTTAAACCAGAATGTGAAATCTATGACAGCAGAGACACACTTTGCCTTATTCTGCTATGTCCCTAGCAGCCAACACACAGCAGGGGACAAAAGTTTTGGTGAGTAAATGATGTAAGCTGTGTCGTATTTTTCTTTATCATCACTGTCTGCAAACTGGAAACACAAAATAAATGCCTTCTCGGTGAATGAATGGATAAATCAATGAAAGATTTCATATAAGTACAATTTAGCATTAAAACATTGAATGTAAGTATTAAATATTCTTTTTTTATCATTTCAGTTACATTCAGGTCATTTTCCTCCCACATAGGTTCTTAGAATTCTACTGTGAAAAACAACAATTCCAGGGTGACTGAAATATTCCCGAGCCCACAAGGAATTGACTTGGAATCTTTTTGTGGGGTGTCACTTCTCCCAGGATTGGACTGCTTTTGGGGAGTGACCTATTATTCCCAGGATCAGAAAAGCTTCTCATTTGGCCCACTTTTAGGGCCCATTTCTGAACCATTTGTGTTGATTTTTCCTTCTTTCCTTCTTTCTTTTCTTTTTTTTTTACTTTATTTAAGCTTTATTTAAACATATGATGTAACCCCACCACCCTCACCCAACCCCTCTTCCCCCCACCCCCCTCAGTTTGTTTTATGACATTAAGAGTCTCTTTTGGTTTGTCTCCCTCCCGATCCCATCTTCTTTCATTTTTACTTTTCCTACCACCTTAACTCCCACCCCCGTTGCATCTCCACTTCCTCATATCAGGGAGATCATGTGATAGTTGTCTTTCTCCAGTTGACTTATTTCGCTAAGCATAATACGCTCTAGTTCCATCCATGTCGTCGCAAATGGTAAGATTTCATTTCTTTTGATGGCTGCATAGTTTTTAAAGAAAAAATCAGTTTGGCTCAAGTTGAAGAGAACTGAGAGGTTTTGCGCTGTACCTTAGAGGTTAATAAAATCTGGTTGAACTGGATTTTATAATTCAAGAGATTCCTGTATTGTGGCTTCTTCTAAGAAAATGTCCTTTCCCCTTATTGCCCTAGAACTCCAGGAAGCTAAGAATAAAACTTCCAGGGTCAAAAGTCTAAGTTTAAAAGGAGGAACATTTCATGCATTTACCCACCCACTCTCCACTCCAAAACAATCCCGCAGACACACAACACACACTCACACACCCAGCACACACAGATATCCCTAACACATACACAACGTGCACAAAATACCCACAAACATCCTCAATACACACACACACACATACACACACACACACACAGATGGAGACCTAACTTTTTAAATCCTAGAACAAGAATCCCCTTTACATCTTATTTCCATTCTTCTTTCCATGCCTTTGTCTCATTCTTCAATCTAGCCCTTATTTGAAGATATTTCCCTGACACTAAAAGTTATTTTGATTAGGGAAGACTCAAAAGAAATGTTACTTCTTAGAAAAATTTCCAGTGAAGGGAAATTTGGGGGTTGACCTTTGCTGGTTTTTTTTTGCTCACTATTGGTCATTCTCTTGGAGGTTGCAGTTATAACACACCAAATTAACAATAGATTATTTAGTAGCTCTGAATTAAAATACAAAAGCTCCATTCTGAAATTAGTCTTCTTCCTTATTTTTCTTACCAAATATGAGAATCCCCCTGATTATATTCTACCTTAAGCCCTCCTATTAAGGAAGAAGACAATCAATGTATTAAATCACTGACAGATTAGTGCCGTTTAATTATTTTTCATAGGAATGTTGCAATTTAATTCCAGGGCTGCAAGGTTGGTTCAACATCCACAAACCAATCAATGTGATACAATACATTAATAAAAGAAAGTACAAGAACCATATGATACTCTCAATAGGTGCTGAAAAAGCATTTCACAAAGTACAACACCTTTCCTGATCAAAACTTTTTAAAATGTAGGGATAGAGGGCACATACCTCAATATTATCAAAGCCATCTATGAAAAACCCACCCCAAATATCATTCTCAATGGAGAAAAACTGAGAACTTTTCCTCTAAGGTCAGGCACATGGCAGGGATGTCCGTTATCACCACTGAGTCCTAGCCTCAGCAATCAGACAACAAAAAGAAATTAAAGGCATCCAAATCGGCAAAGAAGAAGTCAAACTATCACTCTTTGCAGACGATATGATACTATATGTGGAAAACCCAAAAGGCTCCACTCCAAAACTGCTAGAGCTTGTACCGGAATTCAGTAAAGTGTCAGGATGTAAAATCAATGCACAGAAATCAGTTGCATTTCTTTACACCAACAACAAGACAGAAGAAAGAGAAATTAAGGAGTCAGTCCGATTTACAATTACACCCAAAACCATAAGATACCTAGGAATAAACCTAACCAAAGAGGCAAAGAATCTGTACTCTGAAAACTGTAAAGTACTCATGAAAGAAATTGAGGAAGACACAAAGAAATGGAAAAATGTTCCATGCTCATGGATTGGAAGAATAAATACTGTGAAAATGTCTATGCTACCTAAAGCTATCTACACATTTAATGCAATGCCTATCAAAATCCCACCCAATTTTTTCAAAGAAATGGAACAAATAATCCCAAAATTCATATGGAACCAGAAAAGACCTCAAATAGCCAAAGGAATATTGAAAAAGAATGCCAAAGTTGGTGGCATCACAATTCCAGACTTCAAGCTCTATTACAAAGCTGTCATCATCAAGACAGTATGGTGCTGGCACAAAAATAGACACATAGGTCAATGGAACAGAATAGAAAGCCCGGAAATAGACCCTCAACTCTATGGTCAACTAATCTTCGACAGAGCAGGAAAGAATGTCCAATGGATAAAAGACAGCCTCTTCAACAAATGGTGTTGGGAAAACTGGACAGCCACATGCAGAAAAATGAAATTGGACCATTTCCTTACACCACACACAAAAATAGACTCAAAATGGATGAAGGACCTCAATGTGAGAAAGGAACCCATCAAAATCCTTGAGGAGAACACAGGCAGCAACCTCTTCGACCTCAGCCGCAGCAACTTCTTCCTAGGAACAACGCCAAAGGCAATGGAAGCAAGGGAAAAAATGGAACTATTGGGACTTCATCAAGATCAAAACTTTTGCACAGCAAAGGAAACAGTCAACAAAACCAAAAGACAGCTGACAGAATGGGAGAAGATATTTGCAAACGACATATCAGATAAAGGGCTAGTATCCAAAATCTATAAAGAGCTTAGCAAACTCAACACCCAAAGAACAAATAATCCAATCAAGAAATGGGCAGAGGACATGAACAGACATTTCTGCAAAGTAGACATCCAGATGGCCAACAGACACATGAAAAAGTGCTCCACATCACTTGGCATCAGGGAAATACAAATCAAAACCACAGTGTGATACTACCCCACACCAGTCAGAATGGCTAAAATTAACAAGTCAGGAAATGACAGATGCTAGCAAAGATGTGGAGAAAGGGGAACCCTCCTACACTGTTGGTGGGAATACAAGCTGGTGCAACCACTCTGGAAAACAGCATGGAGGTTCCTCAAAAAGTTGAAAATACAGCTACCTTATGACTCAGCAATTGCACTACTGGGTATTTACCCTAAAGATCCATAGTGATCCGAGGGGGCACGTGCACCCGAATGTTTATAGCAGCGATGTCCACAATAGCCAAGTTATGGAAAGAACCTAGATGTCCATCAACAGATGAATGGATAAAGAAGAAGGAATGGAATACTATGCAATGGAATACTATGTGGCCATCAAAAGAAATGAAATCTTGCCATTTGCAATGACATGGATGGAACTAGAGGGTATCATGCTTAGCGAAATAAGTCAACTGTAGAAAGACAACTATCATATGATGTCCCTGATATGAGGAAGTGGAGATGCAATGGGGTGGGGGGGCTAAGGGGGTAGGAAAAGAATAAATGAAACAAGATGGGATTGGGAGGGAGACAAACCAAAAAAGACTCTTAATGTCATAAAACAAACTGAGGGGGGTGGGGGGAAGGGGTGTCGGGAGAGGGTGGTGGGGTTACATTATATGTTTATAAAAAAATAAAAAAATTTTAAAAAAAGGAATGTTGTAATTTAAAAGAAGATATGTCAATAGTAGGAAAAAGCTGCTTTCATCACAGGAATAACTCTCTAAAGATAGAAAGTCAATACTGTGGTATCTGAGTAGGGATATACATATAATTTATTGATGGCTCTTCATCCTCATGGTACAATCCAGGGATATGAGACAGTAGGAATGTGAATCTAAGAGATCCTCTCTATCCCCAGCTGCCCAGGGCATTCTAGCATGGGATTCATCACAACTTTTGGTGTCTCCAAGTCCTGAAAAACAGAAGATAATTTGCACTCTTCTTGCAGGGGAGTGACACAGATGGGTGTTGGCTGTCCATTGGAAGACAGAGCTCTTGAGGGCAGCCCAGGCAGAGTGGTTCCATGGACCATCCTCTTAGGCATCCTGCTTAGAATGGTCTCAAGGACTGCTTCCTAAATAGGCAATTATATAGCAGTACCTCTTTGAATTCACATAGCACTAGTTAACACAGTGAAGAACACAGCCAGAAGCTAACCTTGAAGTTTCTAATGGAGGCCCCTAAGGAACTTTCCCAGTTGTCAATTGAAAATACTGGGAGCCTCCTTACCAAAAAGCACTGTTTGACTATAAAAAGAAGGGTAAAGGCTCTGCCCTCTAAGAATCACCATATGACATGCCTAAAACAATAGCATAAACAAGGATATTAAAAACATAAACTGTTCGGTTGCCTGGGTAGTTCAGTCTCTAAAGGTCTGACTCAATTTTGGGTCAGGTCATGATCTAAGGGTCTTAAGATCAAGCCCTGCATTAGGCTTAGTGCTCAGAGGGGAACCTGCTTAGGGTTCTCTCTTTCCTCTCTGTCCTTTCCCCACCCCCACCCTCTCTGAAAAACTAAAATAAAATAAATAAGATAGTAAAAAAAAATAAAGCATCAACTGTAGAGAGCCTAAATGGCCAGCAACATTTCACTAACATCTGAATGACATTTGTTTCTGTTCAATTGAAATTGATCTTCTAGAAAAACACGGTTTCCACACAGTGTATGACTGTGTGATACTGTTCTCTGTGAATAGACATAAATCAGGAAAGAGTTAAGGGACGTTTGCAAACATCCATCCCTCACCTGTTCTCTAAAAATACTCCTCATTTGCCTTATTTCCAACTTGTCAGGACCAGGTAGGTGGTGTTCAAGGACTAGAGGTGTGTTGATTTCTGCCCTCCATGTTTCATTCTCCTGAAGGGGTGGGGAAAGGAGCCCTTGGTGACAGGCAGAGCCTCAGTGGTCAGTAGGTGATCACTGATGGTCCAAAATATCCCTCCCCAGGGAGGCTTAGTGGCCCTGGGGAAAGAGATGGCCGGTTTGTTGGCCTCAGAGAAGGATCCCTTTCTTCATTTTTTTCTCTCATTTCCAAATTTTGACTTCATGTAGCTTACATCTTTAAATAGCAGTGATGGGGCACCTGGGTGGCTCAGTGGGTTAAAGCCTCTGCCTTCGGCTCAGGTAATGATCTCAGGCTCCTGGGATCAAGCCCCGCATTGGGCTCTCTGCTAAGCAGGGAACCTGCTTCCTCCTCTCTCTGCCTGCCTTTCTGCCTACTTGTAATCTCTGTCAAATAAATAAATAAATAAATAAATAAATAAATAATCTTTAAAAAAAAGTTTAAAAAATCTTAAAATAAATAAATAAATAAATAGCAGTGATAACCACATGTTCTTGAGTACGTACTGTGTGCTGGTTGTCTGGTAGGCATTTTGCATGATTTTATATTACATATATATGTATATGTATATATTATACATGTGTATATGCATATGTTATATATGTGTGTGTGTCATGTATAGTATATGTATATATGTATATATTATATATAATATGTGTGTATATATATATGAATATAACATATATATTCTCAGCTTCTTCTCTGATATCTTCCCTACCCATGTCCATTTCTCCTTTATCCACACTGACCCTTGAACTTGCCAGGCCTGGCCCACTCTGGACCTTGGCACTTTGAGCCTGAGGTTGCCCTTGCCAATTCTTTCCCCCTTTTACTGTTTCCCTCCTTCCTTTCCTCCTTTTCTTGAGAGTTTAACTTAAAAGTCACCTATTAGACTACAATATATAAAATTTCTACCCAAACCCACATCTGGTATACCCTAGAGCATAGGTACAGATTATATTTCCCCATTCACAGCTTTTTTTTTTTCTCTTAAGAGTTTCTTCTCCATACAGTGCAGTATATATTTTACTTAGTAGTTTTTTTTATTGTCTATCAACTCTCAACTCTAAGTTCTGGACAAAGGTCATTTTCTATTTGTTCACTGTCATATTCTCAGTGCCTAAGATAGTGCCTGGCATACAGAAGGCACTCAGTGGATGGGAGCCGACTCAACAGCTGAATAGTGCCTGCCTCCCTGGGTTGTTGTTTTTAGTGTCACTACTCCATTAAGCATTCACATGCCCGAGGGTACATGGTTGTGAGATGGACCTGGTTCCAGACTCTGCCCAGTCCTGGGGCTGTACTTCTAACCAGTCCCTCCTGCCACATACACTCCTCCCTGACTGTTTGGTCCTTGAGATGTTGCTGTCACAGAACCCTCAAAAAGTGCATAGGCAGGAGGATGTGAGAGTGAGGAGCAAAGTCTGGCCAGCCCAGATGTGGATCAACATCAGCCCCATTGGGTATTGATGATTATCATATGTGTTGCATAATGTGTTTTTGTTTTGTTTTGTTTTGTTTTGTTTTGTTATAAGGAGGCTCCATGCCCAGCATGGAGCCCAACACAGGTCTTGAACTCACAACCCTAAGATCTATGTTGCATAATCTTGTATTCCTTCTGTATCATGATTTATGATTTATAAACCACACCTATTTCTCATTTGATCATCACCACAAACTTGCCAGTGAATCATGGCAAGTATTATTTTCTCCTTGTGAGCACTTAGTGAAGGGAGGATAGGTAATGTGTAACTTGCCCTGAATCTTCTGTTGAGCAGGGATCCTGAAGGGACAGAAAGCTGGTCTCCTTTCAGCCCCTCCATTATTTTGTTTCTTCACACTGAGCACTGGGGCTTATCCACTGTACTCCAAGCACTGTTCTCTAAAGAGGGATGCTCACCAGTCCTCCCCATTTCTCACTGTTTTCCAGGAAGGCAGCAAAGTTGGCCTCTCAGAACCATAGAACAATGCACAAGGCACTGTCTGCTCCCTGGCCTGGTGGGTAGATTCTGAAGATTGGAGCCAATTACCAAAAAGAAGGGAGTCCACCCACTCCTTTGCTTATACATAAGTCACTATACCTCATTTCTTTTTAAAAATTTCTATTATGGAAAGTCTCAAACATAAACCAAAGTAAAGAGAATTGAAAACGAAATCCCTCCTTGCCATCACCTACCTTCAACAAATGATTCATAGCTAATTTTATTTTTCTGTATTGCTGTATTTTTCTTACTTTCTTGGATTATTTTGGAGCAAATTCCAGCAATCACCTTATTTAAAAAAGATATGTATCATTAACAGGCCTAGACTTCCCTTTTTTAAATAACCACAACACTATCACCACACACACACAAAAAAATGAATTTCTTTAATGTCAAGAAGTGTCTAATCAGTTTTCACATTTCCCCAACTGTATCATGAATTTGCGTAAAAAAAAAAAAAAGTGTTTGACTGAGAATCCAAACAAGGCTTATACTTTTAAATGGTTAATAGGTCACTTGATTCATTCGACATTCCTTTCTTTTTCCCAGATCTCCTTGTTGTTGAAGAAGAAAACAGGTCTTGTCTGAATTTTGCTGATTCTACCCCTGTGTTCTTCTATCCCTTTTATTTTCTCTATCTGGTAATTATATCTAGAGGTTGATCAAATTCATTCTCAGCATCTTTGGTAAGAATCCTTTGTAGGTGATGTTGTATATTTACTTGTATTGGGAGCCACAAAATGTCTGATTGTCCCTCTTTTATGATGATCCTTGGGTAGACTCAACTTTGCTCATCACTCATAATGCGGAAGGGAGAGAAGGAGGAGATACTAAGCAGTTAATAACCACATCTGGTACAGCCTATGACATATCCTGCCTCTCCCACACTTACATGAAACCAAACTAAACTATACTTGACTTCTGATGTCCTGGGCTGGAGTGGCTGAAAACCTCACTGGTTGTCTCTACAGCTCAGTCTCCTGACCAGCCTCATCTGCCAAGCCCTTCTGTTCTTTTTTCGCCACTTCTGAGTGTTATAACAACCCAAGTTCAAATCCTGTACTACCACTTACTGACAGTGGAGCTTGTCTAGAAGACTGTATTTCCACTATAATAGTGGTTCTCAGCCAGGGTAGTTGTGTTCCCCCACCCCACTGTTGGGAGCATTTGGCAATGTCAGGAGATATGGGTTGTCATGGTGAAGAATGCTATTGACATCTTTTGGACAGAGAATAGGGATACTGCTCAACACCCTGCAATGCATAGGCAGGCCCCAAATATCAATGGTACTGGAGTAGGAAATCCCTGCTCTATAAACAATGATAATTTATACCTTGCAGGTTTGTTGGGAAGCTCAATTGAGGTAACATTACACCAAACAAGAGTATGAGAGTGTAGCCTCCTTCCTTTCTTGGTAAACCAGTATGAAATTCTCATTTTAGTTCAAGACCAGAAGTGAGTACCATGCTAGGAATAGAACTGAGACTCCTTTTGTGACTGTACTGGGTCAAGAGATAGGGACTCTTGAGCTGGTCCTGCCAGCAGCTTACTGAATGACTTTGGGTATGCTTTGCTCCTCTTTGGTCTCAATTTCTTCATCAATAAAATGAGATGGACTCTGAAGATCTCTTTGTCCCTCTAAGCTCTAAAAGTCTTTGAGTCTAATTTTGTTTCCTTCTTGGAAAGGCCTAACTAGCTTTTGTTAGATGCCAGATATGTGGATTAAGAGGGGATATGATGGGAAGCACCACCTGTGTATCCTTCAGGGCTTTATAAATAGCACTAGTCTCAGTTCTTGGGGAGGCAATATTATTTGTGGTTTATTTTCTTAAATAGGTTGGAGGGGGAAGTTTCAGAGGCTTCCAGTGGTCTTCCATGGGATCTCAGAATACAAGCAAAAGGAGTAATGTGTGGTTTATACCAATATGCCTACCCTGATTATACATTTAGGAACTAAGAAGTGACATTAATAGTCCCTGGATGCAGTGAACTCATTGTGAATCAGAACAAGGCTTCATTTATGCTCGGGTTTTCATGGGACTCTCACTCTAAAATTAGAGCCATTATGATACTTTAGTTCTCAGATATCAATAACAGCTCAAGCCCTGTGCCCAATACTCCTCAGAATGCTTGAGTATTCTCCATTCTCCAGTAGTGATGAACCAAGTAAATGGTCATAGGTCCATTTGGGGAAAGGCTGGGGAAATCACTAATTGTTTGGACACATGGTTTGGAATTGCCATATGCTTCCTGGTAGACACCCAGCTTCTCCTTCAATCAATAGATTCCAAGTATAAGAATTTTCCCAGTTCCAGAAACTGGGAAAGAGACCATGACTTGATTATAGAAGTTAAGCAGTACCTTTATTGGATGTTTATCTATTTTGCCCTAAGAACATTGTATTCAGGACTCCTTGGAAGCTACTCTGACATGTTACTTGTTCTAGTAACTGTGTCTACCTTGCTCCTGACAGGTAAGCACCACCAGTTTGCCTTTATTATTTCAGTGTCCTGTCATCCCTATTGCTACCAGGAGCCCCAGTTCTGTAACTAACCCTGTAGACACTCTTAGCCCTTGGTGATAGAGGATAGTCACCATTTCTCAGTGATTCTAAATGAAGTGTCTTTTATACATGGCTGATAAATTTTCAACTTCATACCATGAAGGCCCAATTCTATGATTTTTGTATCCCTTTCTCTACCATCTGCCATGCCAATCTGGCACATCTACTTCACTAAGTGTGAGCCATTGCTTTGTACAAATTTTGTGGGTTATTGTGGTAGCCTGTGGACAATTTTCTCCCAGCATCCATGGCATGGCAAGGTCATCTAGTTCCTTCACTGTATAGTCTCTTTTCTCCTTGGACAAGCTAGAACCTCCATAGTTAGAATGTACTGTGATCTGACTCTAATTGTTGGTCTGGTCACCCAGAAGGGAGATAACCCTGAGGAGGATATATGTTGTATTGCAAGGCATAGGCCTCTGTATTGTCTTCAAGCAAGTGAGAAAGCACTAACCTTTAACAGGGAAAAGCCTGAAGACCTAGGTGGCTCAGGAGAATCTAGGATTTTGAGGTTCTTCAGTGCATCAATTCAGATGTCTCTTTTCTGAGTCAGGGATTTGTTTTCTTTCTGAGCAAAGTCACAATTTCTTGTTACTTTGCATGTCTTGTAATTTTTTTTACTGATTAGTGGACACTTTGTGTAATGTATTGTAGGAATTCAGGATTCTCATTTTTCCCATGGAATAATTGTTATTATTATTCATTTATTTGTTTAGTGACTTAGTGAGACTATGCCACTCTCATTTTATAGTCAATGATGTCTTTGCTGACTTCCTTCTTTCCTTCCTTCCTTCCTTCCTTGTTTTTATATATTTTAAGTTTGCTTCCTAGAAGTTAGGCATATGTCTGTGCAACTTAGTGATCAGAAGAAGATTGATCAATATTTATGATGATTGACCACAACAAGTATGGCTTTCATTCTCTGATGATGAATAGGCATGTAGGTTGGGGAACACATTCCAAGTTCAGACTATTTCCAAGACTGCCCCAGCTTTTATTTTCTGCATGTCCCTCTTGTTTCTCCCATGGGTGTGCATTCAGACTCTACTAACTAGGGATGTGTAGGGGACTTTAGATGGCTCTGGTCAAACAAAGATGTGTGCAGAGATCATTAAACCCATTATGCCTGTTTTATTTCTTGGAATTCTGTATTAAATATACAGCTAGTCCACTACCCATTGCTTGCCTTACTTGTCCTTGAGACTAGCACTCTCACTGACAATACTCAGAATGAAAGAAACCCCTTCCAGCAGTGCTGGCCCCACCATTTAGGAGGGAGACTCAGTGAATTCAGAGTACTAAAATGATTGTTTTGACAGTTTTTTTCCAGCACAATAGTTGCTTTGGGGGGGAGAGGATTTGTCACCCTCTTCATTTTCCTACAGCAAAAGTGAATCTTCCTAAATATTTTTTTAAAGATTTTATGTATTTATTTGAAAGAGAGAGAGAGCATGAGTGGGGGGCAGAGGCAGAGGGAGAGGGAGGGAGAAGTAGACTCCCCGTTGAGCAGGAAGCATGATGTGAGGCTCCATCCCAGGACCCCAAGATGATGACCTAAGTCACAGACAGACACTTAACTGACTGAGCTACTCAAGTGTTCCCTTTCCAAATATTTTTGTAAACCTCTAACAATAAAGCCCTCTCTGAGTAGAATGGAAAAGCAGGGTTGAATTCTGGGTCAGCCTGCATGATTTACAGGTGGTCTTGTTCAGATCTCCCTGATCCACAAAACGTGTTTGACAATGCAAGAAAAGGTCTGTTGAATTTGGTGGTTTTGAGGGATATCAGATCCTACGACTCCATGTTTATTCATACCTCTGGCCTAGTAGCATGATTCCCTTTGGGATGAGTGGGGCTGACAGCAGATGCCTGGTAGTGGCTCTTGACTCAGCTATGCGTTTCCCATCTTTCTTGTCCTGAGGCCAGACTGACAAGTCAGACTCACAAGTCAGGCTTCACTCTGGGAAGGCAGATGCAGCACCAGCCTCAGCAGCAACTTGTCTGTCTCCCACTGCCCAGGTGTTTGCCCATTCCTGCCAGCACATCGTGTCAGAAGTAAAGGCCTGACCTTGCTGTGGGTCATAGTGCTTCCGGATAAGACCCAGTCAGAAAAATGAAGGGTCTAATCATTAGAAGGCAACTATTAAGCTAGAAGTAGAAACAGTCAAAACATTTTCTTGGCAGATTGTGCTGGTCAGCAAAATATCAATACTGAATCATCCACTATATACTTAAATAGAGTCACTATCTCACCTAAACATAGCAGGAGAGAGCTTCTACTTTTTTAATAGGAAAAATGATGACATCATTCTGTATAAAAATTTTCAAGTATAGACTGAGAGCTTCTTTATCTCTTTAACCCAAGCCCCCCACATAAGCTAATCATAAAGAGAATTTTTAAGTACAGAGAGTATATTGGTAATTCTCAAAGTAGTCCCATTAAAGTCCTCCTGATATTTAAACTTAAAAATATTTATTAATTTACACTATCACTTATTTAAAATCACTCAATACTTTTCCACTTTTATTCAGCACAATTCCTGAGCTTATAATTATTTGCCAATTATTATTTTTTTTTATTTTAAGCAATCTCTGTGCCCAATGTGGGGCTCAAACTCATGAAGCTGAGATCAAGAGTCACACATTCCACCAACTGAGTCAGCCAGATGACTCTTGCCAATTCTTTTTTGTTTGAAATATTAGATAGATACGATAGAGGATCATAAAACAAAAGTTGCTCTAAATGTTAATTGATTAATTAATTAATTTTTTACTATGTTATGTTTCTCATCATACAACACATCATTAGTTTTTGATGTAGTGTTCCACGATTCATTGTTTGCATGTAATACCCAGGGCTCCATGTAATACGTGCCCTCCTAAAATACCTTCTGTTTTTTAACAATACTTGTAAAATTCCTAATTAATGCAAACAAGGCTCTAACTAATAATGGATCAAAATTTTAACTATTTCCTAAGTGATTTTTTATTTTGTAAAAATAGAATTTATACTTTAAACTGAACAATTAAGACATTTTGCTTTTGAGGTTGATTACTACCTTTAAGAATTATAATTTATTAACATAATTCATTTAAATAGATTTGATGTAATAAATCATCTCTTTTGAATGTTACATTTGTAATAAATGAGTATTCAGCATGTATACAGCTAAGTACAGGAAGGAGAAAAAATATGTATTTTCATTGATATTAATAGATAGACAGGTAGTGCCCTCCTCCTGCTAGTATACCGTCATTCAAATAGTTGTCTCCTATGGAGTCCAAGCTGAAGAGAAAAAATACATTGGCCACTAAGATAAGTTTCAGTTGTATCAACTCCATAGTAGTGGAGGGCTTGGCAGAGCCCTAACTGAGCAAGGCAAGTAAGATAAATACAGGGTCTGTGGAGTAGCTAAGAAATAACAGAGAGATTGTTAGCTGCTACCAAATTCCAGCAGAAGGCTAGGGTTAGTGCTGAGTGGGAGCTTAGGGAGCTAATGCAAGGGTGCAGGCAATAAGGAGGAGGGGGACTTTTCTACTCAGTTCTTTTTACTTCACCTCTGATCTGAAGGTCAGTCATAGTGAAGTTAAAAGCCAGTTCTGCACACTGAAGAAATCCTGTAAAGTCAGGATTATCGTTGTTGAATCATGGTGAGATGTCTCTCTGTTGTTTGAAAACATTCTAATGGATGGAACTTAGCAAATACTGTTAAGAACAGTACCAGCCAGGCTAACCTGCAGTTTCTCAGACATGTTATTACTTGCTACTGTAGAGTAATCCTCAAATAGTTTACTTAGAGAGCCACTAAGCATGTCAGAGACAAGAAGCAATTTACCCCTCACTTAAAGAACAATGATTGTTATCAAATACAGGAGATATTTAAAACCAACCAACCAACTAACCAATCAGTGCCCTCCCTCAGTCTATTGGCATCATGCTTAGCTTTTCTTTTTCTCCGTCTCTCTCTCTCTTTCTCTGCTGATGTATTAAAGGACTTGATTAAAATGGTTTTAGCAGCAGCCTGTTGTAAAGTAGCAGTAGTATTGGTTGGGGAAATAACTTGATGACTGAATATGTGTAGCAATCTTAAAAATTAAACCAGTTCTGCTCCTTGGAGGATCTTACTGTGTGGGGTTGGAAATCACTCTGAAACTGTATCTGGGTAGATATGTCAGAAGCAAACAGTAACTACAGAACTGAGGAGGCAGACTTCTCCCTAAAAGTCAAGACTTCAAGTCCAGATTCTTTAGTAAGCAGAGAACAAGGAGAACACAAGAGAGCTATCTCCATTCTCATTTATTTCTTCTCTATGGATTGTGAGATTGAAAAAGAACATTCCAGAAGAGAAAACAGAAAACTTTAAAATAAAGTGATACAGACTTTGATATCTTCTAATCACCCTTTTGTGGCACTGATTTTGAAGAGAAAAGGAGAGCTGCATGTCCAGATACTTTTTTCTAGGAATCCAATACTTCTAACATCTGTAGGGTCATGCTATGAGCACTGTAATGAGCACTCTGTACATTGTTCCCTGAAGACTGACTATTGTCTGCTTGTAAATCTCACTGTTCCTCCAAATCTTAGCAAACCTATAACACAACCATGATGGAGCAAGAAGAAATTTAGCATCTTTTGAGAGAAAGGAGAAGGACCAATAAGGCCATCAGGTGTTTTTCTATTTCCTCATCATGGCAACCTAGGAAATCCACCCCAGTTCTATCTATCTCAATACACCAAAGTACTGACACCAGAGCTCTGTGTCTAATTCTAAAATAGTGAATCCTTTTCTTAATTTTTAAGTTTTCAACAATTTGTGGAAAATATGGGATTTTTATGAAGTTTTAGTTTACAAGACTTCATGGAATGCCTTTTTCAGAACATTAAAGGGGGAAAAAAAAAAAGGAAAAATTTCCTGAAGGGAAGTAGCATTCAGTTTGTTCTCTCCTCTCTTTTTTCTTCCTTCCTTCTATCTCACTGAGAAATCTACAGACCTAAAACCTGATGATCCTATCTTTCTAAGGTGATAAGATGACACATTCTTGCCAGATTAGATGCGATGGCCTGATGCTATGAATAAGGATATAATCCAATTTATAGTTATCACCTGAGCCTTGGCAATGATGCACAATTTCATGGATTGTTACTGAGGGCAGGCTCATAAATGCTTCTCAGAAACACCTCAATTTGATCTTCACAACAATGCTCCAAACAAGCACTGCTTTAGTCCCATTTAACATGTGAAGAAGTCAAGGCACAGAGAGACTGAATGGTTTCTCTAGGTGACATGGGTAGAAAGGAATGCAAACCATGCTGTCCAACTCTCGAGTGCTAAGCTTCCAACCACCTCCTCTATTACTTCTGTTTTATACACAGACCCTGACTGAAAACTTTGGCATTACAAGGCATACAAGAGGATGCTAATGAGTCCACTTTGGCTGGAGACAAGAGTTAAGCAGAGTTAACCTGGGTATTCAGCCAGGGTCTAGCAACAAAGGAGGGCTTCACTGAGGAAGAGGAGCTCAGAGTGGTCTTGAAGAATTGCATTACTAAGCGACAGTATGGTTTTTAGGCAGATGCAGCAAAATCAGCAAAATCATGGAAGTTGTAATGATTATGGAACACTGAGAGGGTGGCAACAATGGTCAGCACCTATGAGACAGAAAGTACATGGTTGATCACCTGGACGCATGATCAGAGTGAGCAGGCAGGGCTCTGGAATACAGGAAATGGAATCTAGATCTCAAAGAATGAGCAACGTAAGCTCAGCAATTTCTCCATTTAATAATTATTTATTGAAGGTATCCTATATAACAGGCCCAATGCTGGTTAGCAAGGATATAGCAGTGAATGAACCAGGCTAAGTTCCTGCCCTCCCAGACCTCACAAGGGAGGAAGTGGGTGTTTAAGAAGCTTAATAAGTCAAATAGAGTTCACCTTTAGTTGATTTTTCTATTTACAGAGACATCTGTCTTCCCTTCTACCATATCTCTAAATGGCAATGGCCTAAAGATGTCTGTTTCAAATGGCAGTTTCAACCTTGCCTTGCACATATCAAATCCATCTCTCTTAGACTAAGGAAACACAATATACTTATGCTGGGGTAAGTTTAGAAGTCATTTAGTAAATGCTATTCCCTTCAGAGATGAAGAAACTGAAGGCCCAGAGAGGTAATCTCACTGGAGTAAGGTCAAACCAAGAATCAGTGGCAGAACTAAAATTAGATTCATTTCCAGATCCACCCCTATCTAACCTGAGGCTCTTTCCACTATGCCATCCAACTCCTGGGCATGTCCTTTTTTCTTTTTGCCTCAAATCTTTCTCTTCTGGAAAACTCAAGTAAATAGTATGACTTCCCTTATACCACATTCTTAGCTCCCTGGGACAGAGGCAGGTTCTCTGTCTTCCAGCCAGCAAGACTGAAGACAAATTTGACAGCCTCCTTGCTCCTCTGGAAACCAGATAATGGCCAGAGCTCATCAAGATAGGAATCAGGGCAGAGCCAGGAAGAAATAGGGACAAGGGACATTCCTACATAAATGCTTTCCTAAAGGGAGAAAAGTCTTCTAGTAATGTGAATAATTACCTGTTCATTTATATTTGACAAATAGGAATTTTTACATGGGAGGTTTATACAGAGAAGCCACAAACAACCAGTGTTATAACGACCCCCACACAACCACTTGCAAAATGCTCTGGAAATGCACTGAGAAGTCTGGAGAAGGTCCAAAATAAGCTGCCTGGCAATAGGAAGCAAGTCTTGGTCTCAGACATTTAGCAGGATCACACAAACTCCTGAAGAGTCCACCATGAAAAGCATGAATGTGTCTGGTCTTTTACAATTCTCAGTGCAGAGGAAACACAGAGGTCTTAAGTGAGTAATTTAAAAGGCAACTTTTGATCCAGGACCACATAAAGACTCAACTGAAACAGGTAGCCCAAAGAAAATACCATACAACATGCTTTAAGCAAAGTCAATCCTCTTGGGTTCCTTGCTGGTCTAGATGGCTTGTTCATTTGGTTTGACTTCAGCAGCCTGTTATCTTTAGATATCTTCAGAAAACCAAAGCAAGGTTCTTCCCCAGAAGCCAAGGGCTCATCTAGTTTCTCATAGACTCAACATTGGGCTGTGTGCTGGGATTGAGAAATATCAGTAAGATTCTCAAATATTCTTGCATGACAACATCTCCAACTCAAAGGGGCCTTGAAAAACACCTCACTAGAATCAAAGTCCTAACATTTGCAAGCTCATAGTTTATTGTTTCTTCAGTTAGCCTGTTGAAAGATAAATTACAGGGGGAAATAAAAACAACACTTGCCCTCAGCAGATTATTCTTTACTGAATAATACCTTGTCTTTTAACACTCCTCTTAAGAAATAGCTTTCTGCCTGTGAGTTCTCTTGTTGTGCTATACTTAAGATAGCCTACACACCTCTAAATGTTCAAAAGCAAAGCCCATGATTTCACAGACCCAGAAATGTTTATTTTCTCTTAGCCAATAACATATGCTTGGGTTTATGCCAACTCTATACTGGAGTCACAAGGATTATAATGAAGCATGAAGTTAAGAATAATAGATTATGGAGAGTTCAAAGAAAACTATAGCCCATTTCGACCAACCCCCTTCTTTGACAAAGGAGTTCCCTGACCCAGAGAGGCTTAGGGTTTACTGCAAGCCACCCTGGCTGGTTGAAGGCAGAGTTAGCATTAGAAGCTACATCTTCTGATCTCCAGCTTTCTAGAGCTCTTGCCTAGAAGTCACACTGCCATGTGAACAAATATGAAAGCAAGGGGGCAGGCACTGTTCTCTAAAGAATATTCACATTTTCTTTGGGACAGTTTTCTTTGCAATTATCCTTAAGCAAACATCCAGAAATAAATATATATAGCCCAGTGGTTCTTCCAAGAAATTCAAAACCCTATCCTGAATATTATCTAAGCAAGAAGGGAAAACCTACTGAATGTTTCCTAGAAAATGAAAATATGACATGAAACCATAAAGTTATATTTCATTGTATATCTTTCCTGTTTGAGAAATCTTAGTAACTGATAAAAAAGGTGTCACTTAAGAGAGCAGGAAAAATGTATGCCATCTTTGCAGAGGTTGCCATGATAAGAATGGGAAGAAGAGAGGTAAGTTACAGAAGAAAGAGACAAAGTCTAAATGTCTGGGCCAACTTTTCCCTGTAAGATAAGTTCTGGATTTATCATTCTTCAAAATGTCATATATAATTACCATCCTTCTTTGCCCATAGAGGGCATGCCCAAGGGGCTCTGGTGGAACAGGGTTTTAAATGTGGTCATTTCAGGGCCAACATGCATGAGAACATCATCAGTTACTGTGCTCAGTCTGGTGTTTTGGGCACTGTGTGGGACTTTAGTGGGGCCTATTTCCTGAGAATGAAAGCTTGTCTTCTGGAAGTGACACACAGGGACCACCTGCAGACAATGTTTATAAATTCATTGGCAGGGACTGGCTGATCTTACAATGGGACCATGTAATGCAAACATTTCATTATTCTACAAAGAAATAGGCACAATGCCACTTAAGGTCCTCTAAGAGCAGGTCTGTGGAGTTACAATGGGAAAACGCCACTCGCACAGAAATAGAGCCTTGTTTCTTTGAAACAATGTTAATATTACCTTTACCCACATAAAAATGGCATTTTAACTTGAAGATTGTTTGTAATCTCCTTAGATATCTAAGATAAAATCAAGACAGCCCAAAGCTCCAATTTTCCTAAATTCAAGGATTAATATATTTCAACAGAGACTCCTGGCATGCATGTGAATGTGTGTATCTGAATGTGTTGGTATGAACATCCCTTTGGGGTTTGCTTATGTGGTGGCATTATTTTAAAAAGCGCACACCCAGAGAATTTTATTATGTAACATACTAGAATGTAGGAGTTAGAAAGGGAATTGATATTTCCTTGGCAATAGCAAGCAGATGAAATTAAGTATGAGGAGGGATGGAAGGAAGGAAGGAAGGGAGGGAGGGAGGGAGAAAAGGAGGAAAGAAGAAAGGGAAGGAAGAAAAATAAGGAAGAATAGCTTTTGGTTATTGGGTAAGCAGCAATGAATACCATTGTTTTACACTCCTGAACATAGACTGGCAGAGCTTTTTTGAGAGGGAATCAATTGCTTTTAACCTAATACAATCCATTCAGTGTTCATTGAGCCTCAAAATAAATAAATAAATAAAAATAATTTGGTGTAGATACAATTTGAAAATAGTGTTGACTTCTACATCAAACGGTTATAAGGAAATGAGTTTTAGATCAATTTAGAGCTGAGTTATTTCTAGAAAGGGCAGGAAAGCAGACAGCAAGCCTTTCAACTGTATCCAGATGCCTTTAGGAGCAGGGCTGTTAGCAGTAGAGAGAGAAAGAGGTAATTTCACTGAAATAAAATTACCTTATATTTGGGAATAAACAAACCCCACATGGCATTGAGATTTATGACCACTGGGATTGCCTGCAGGAACATGTATAGCTCAGACACTACAAACTATTTTCCTGTTGTAGCCATAACATAACTTCAGGTGATTACACATCTACAAACTGAAAAACAAACTATGAACAAGGCCTCACTTCACCTTGCATCAAAGGCTCTAGAACAGCATTTGGAACAGGAACAGGAAGGTGAAGAATGCAGTGCGCTGACTCACCACTGATGCCTCTCCAGTGTTTGGAAATCCATTTTTTCCTGACTTAAAGTTGTAATAATAGAGAAAAGTAGAATCAATTTTAAAAGGAAAGAGAGAAGACTTACTTTATGAACAAATATAGATTTGGGGGTAAATTTCACTATGAGATCAGAAGCACTTATTCAAAATGCAATTTTTTTTGAACAGGCTAATGACTTACGGAATGTGCTTTGAAGAAGATGGAGGCCTATAAATCAATAGTTAAGTGTCTGAATTTCTGGGTTGGTTATCATAATGAGAAAAATATGAATTTGGAGGGTCGAGGGGTGCTGCTGTAGATTTGGTATTGTCTGTATTTATCTCCCTTTTAAAGGGTAGAATATACTCAACTTGTGACATGAAAATCAGGACAGCTGACTCAAGCAGGAAGCTAACAACAAATCAAAGCACATTTCTGAGACAAAGCCGAAAGCCATCGGCAGCTTTATTTGATGTCATGTGGAGAGACCCCACTGCAGGAAGAGTGTACAGATGGTCCCCAACTTAACAATGGTCCAATTTACGAGTTTTTGACTTTGTAATATATAAAAACAATACACACTGAGCAGAAACCATACTTGGGATTTTGAATTTTGATCTTTTCCCCTAGCTAATGATATGCAGGACAATTGTCTCTCCTGATTCTGGACAGTGGCTGCAAGTTCCATTCAGTAATGATCATGAGTTGAACAACAGATATATCTACAACCATTCTGTTACCCACACAACTATTCTGTTGTTCAATTTCAGTACAGTATTCATTAAATTACATGAAATATTCAATATTTTTTTATAAAATAGGCTTTATGTTAGATTATTTTGCCCATTGGTAAGCTCATGTAAATGTTCTGAGCACATTTAAGGTAGGCTAGGCTAAGCTTATAATTTTCAATAGGCTAAGTGTATTAAATGCATTTTTGACTTAGGATATTTTCAATTTACAAGGGATTAATTGGTATGTAACCCCATCATAGTTCAAGCAAGATATGTAGTTGACCTTCAGAAAAATTCTGATAAAAGAACTTAAATGAGGGGCACCTGATTGGCTAGGTTGGTTAAGCATCTGCCTTTGGCTCAGGTCATGATCTCGGGGTCCTATGATTAAACCCCACAAGAGGTTCCCTGCTCAGCTGGCAGCCTGCTTCTCCTTCTCCCTCTGCTGCTCCCCCTACCTGTGCTCTCTCTCTTTCCCTATTTTGCTCTTTCAAATAAACAAATAACATCTTAACAACAACAACAAAAGAATTTAAATGAGACCTGTGACCTCTGAGTTTCTGGTTCTTAGACTCATCCTTGCACCATGATTCAGAGGAAATAAGGTTTTGAAAAAAATGGAAGCTACAAGGACAATGAGAGAGGTCTGATGGGGAGATGTAGTTTTTCTCTCCTGTATCCCTGGGTCCTACCTGATGCCTGAAGCATGACAGGAATTCACTAAAAATGTTGATTAAATGGATGAACAAATAAACCAAAGAATGTATGAATGGATGAGTGAATGAATGAATATTGTGAAGGATGCAAAAGGATTGTTTAATATAGTCAATATAATTAAGGAGTTTACAGTCAGGTTGATAAGAAGATTAACAAACAAAATTAAGAGCTACACAAGAAAGTGGAGTGTTTTCTTTGCCCTACATACCATCTCTTTCTTAGGAAACCTACCACACCCACATTCCCGCTCAGGGTATGGCCCTAGGCCTCTATCTGTTTCATGAAACACCGCCCATCCTCTAAACCAAGATCATTGGACTGAAGGAAGGATTTGATACAATGCAAGGCAGTGCCCTGGCACAAAACTGTTCTCCCTGAATGGGGCATATCAGATTCTAGTCTCAAGAAACTGAGGTAATTAAGTGGCAAGTACTGGGAGTGGAAGCTGAAAAGAAGCTGACAGAAGCACAAGCAAATCAATACCATGATTCTAGAATTGGGAGCATAATTTATGCTCATAATTTATGAGCAAACTGAGTAAATTTCGAGAAAGGATGTAGAGATCAGTAATAAGTAAAGTACAAAAATACATGGAAAGAGGGAGAGACAATGGTTGAATCATGGTAAAATTTGTGCTCTGGGATAACGAACCAGAATATCCTGCTGAAAGGGCTCTAGAGCGGAATGACCTTCCAGGTTTAATTTCTGTAGGCCAAATTTTACTATTTTGCAATTTCTCTTCTGAAATTTCCATGGGATTCTTTTGCCCTTATTGCCATGGTCAGCCTCATAATACATTTCACTTTTTTTGACTGTTCTGAGTTAATCCTTCTGTCTTGTAAGTCCAGAAGCCTCCTTAATATAAAAAGAACTCTTACAAGGCAAATCTTGAAAATGATTGGCTGAGATGGTAAAGGCACAGCCACTTGGCACACACACACAAAAAAAATACTTAAGTCTGAAATGAGCAGTACATTTTAAAATGGATCAGTTATTGTAAAGGGAAAAGAGAAAAGAGGAGGAAAAAAAAAAAAAGAAAGACTGCCAAACAAGGCATATCGCCTCAGCAGACACCTAAGTGGCAAAAAAGCAACCATCCTTGTGGAAGAAAGAGTAGTCATGCTTGTCATTTGTCTTTCTGCCACATTTTGCTGATTTGCTATGCATCACTGGACTACATTTCTCAGTGTTCCCTGTTTCTATGACTCTCTGGTAGGTTGGCAAGTGGGAGCCTTTGTTGGGAGATAGAAGGGCAGGTGGAAGAAAAAAGTTAGTGTTTCTTCATCTTTCTCTCTGAGGTAGATAGTATCCTTAGTAGCATCTGCATCTCTGATTTAAAAAAAAACAGTTTAATATCAGTTATAAGTCTTTAGAAATTATGTGGCTAGAGTCAAAAGGTCCTTAAATATCCAGAGTTGGTGGAAGTGTGGGAAAAAACCCTTGCTTACACTTTGGTAGAAATGCATATTGGTAACACCACTCTGAAGGGCATATATCCATTCTAAGGGTAGAGAAGGGAAGTACCTATCATAGTTTAAGAGTTGTAGACCTTTGACCCTGCCCATGAGAAATCTAAGATCATGAGTCTAGGAATCCAGGAATTTATAGTTTAGGAATGCATTTCACAAGTAATAGTTTTATATCTACAGTTATTCAAAGGTTGTAACAGAAAATAGAAAAGAAGTAGAAATACTATACCTTTCGATCAGTAAGGGAAATCTTTTTTTTTTTTAAAGATTTTATTTATTTATTTGACAGACAGAGAACACAAGTAGGCAGAGAGGCAGAAAGAGAGAGAGAGGGAAGCAGGCTCCCCGCTGAGCAGAGAGCCCGATTCGGGGCTCAATCCCAGAACACCGAGATCATGACCCGAGCCGAAGGCAGCGGCTTAACCCACTGAGCCACCCAGGTGCCCCCAGTAAGGGAAATCTTAAATGAACTACAGTATACCCATATTATGGAATGTTTGACCATCTGAAAAGCATAAGGTAGATTATGCTGTACTGACATGGGAAAAATATATCTATTGTTATATTTAAAAAGCAGGGAGCAGTGAGAGAAGACAGTTATTTGCCTCTCTTCATTGGTATTGCCTCCATCCTAAATAAGCCAGGATAATCACACTAGTACCAGTGATTGGTTTAATAATGGGCTAATGACCTATTCCAGGTCATTAAAACCTGAGAAATCTGCAAGGAAGCTTCTGAGAAAATACTTTTTTTCCCTCTGATAAAGAGAAACAGGAAGAAACTGTCTTCTTCCACTAAATGTCTAATATCTGCCTATGATAGTTAGAACTGCAGTGACCATCACTGCTCTGCAATGAACAAGCCAAGTACAAAACTCACATATATAGAAGAAAGGAGTGAATGTGAAAACAATTTGAGTCCTAAATGACACTATAGAGATGCTGAATTAACATGGAGCAAACTAAGCTTGGGAACTTCTTGTTATGTCAAGTAATACATTTTTTTGACTGCTTAAGAGTTGTTGAGTCTGGGCTTTGTTTTACTAGAAGACCAAAACATCTTAACAAATATGGTGTGTGCATAAAATAACAAGTATATGTAGCATACGGTATATTTACATGGAATACCAAATATATTTGTAAGTACAAGACAAAGACCTAATAGGCAAAACCACCAAACTGTTTACAGTGGCCAGGAGCTCTTCCCATGATCAACTCTGGATCCTTCAGAAGCACTCACTCTTCTGCTTTGCCCCCACCTCACTGGCTGCTGCTTCTCAGTCTCAATAGCTGGCTTCTTTGCCCTTCTCTCCTGGAACCTTAAAATATTTCTGAGCAGTTCCTTGGCCTTCTTAATGTCTCAGGAGTGAAGTCAGATAAGGTATTCAGATGTGGGAACAGGGAAACTCTCACTTTTTATATACTCATATATATAAATTTTATATATTCTTATATAAACTTTTACTTTATATATATTCTTTCTCTTTTTTTTTAAACAGTGAAAATATATCAATTTTGCAAATAAAGGTGAGAGAAGAGCTGTGTCTTCTGTCAGTGACCTCATACCTAGATTATAACCAAATTAGCCCTGGTCCATTAGTGGATGGCAAGTAACACTATCAAAGAATGCTGCAGAGATGTGGAGTGCAGGGTGTGGCATGGGGAATTAGTAGGTCCATGTTCTCAAGCACCAGTTATCTAACTTTGGATTGTTCTCAAAACCTCTCTATCATTTTTTTCATCTCCTACATAGGGTTAATAATAGTAGTCCCGCAGTTTGGGAAAAGATATGTGAGGCATAAACAAAGCAATTGTATAAATATGGTTCCAGAACCATAAAACCATGTGATATAGTAGGAAATGTTGCTATCATCACCATCATCATCATCATCATCATCATTAGTTATGGTCTGCATATTTTTGTTTCCTCAAAACTCATATGTTGAAGGTCTAATGCCCAATGTGATAGTATTAAGAGGAGGGAGTTTTGGGGTACCTGGGTGGTTCATGCAACCAACTTGATTTGGGCTCAGGTTGTGGTCTTGGGGTGTGGGGCCAAGCCCCGCATCAGGATCCATGTTCAGTAGGGAGTCTGCTTGATATTCTCTTGCCCTCTCTCTCTTCCTCCTCCTGAGTGTGCTCTCTCTCTCTCTTTCCCTCTCTTTCAAATATATAAATAAATCCTTTTTTTTTAAGAGGTGGAAGCTTTGAGGAGTGATTAGTTCATGAGGGTGAGGCCCTTATGAATAGAATTACTGTCCTTATAAATGAGACCACAGAGGGTTATCTAGCCACCCAGAGAGCTATCATGTGGGGGAAGAATGAGAAGTCTGAGAGCTGGAAAAGAGCCTTCGCCAGAGCCCAACCCCCTTATCCGGGACTTCTAGCCTCCAGAGCTTTAAGAAATAAATTTCTATTGTTTATAAGCTACCCAGTTTCTGGTATTATGTCATAGCGGCCCTAATTGACTAAGACAGTCATCATCATCAACTGACTCTTTGAAGACATCATCATCTTTGGAAAAGGAAAAATTGAGCCATGTGGCTCACCAATTCATATCTAGAGTTTTAAGGCACTGGGTGACTTCCCATTCTGCTCAAAGTGGAAGATGATTTCTTGCTGTCTTCTCTTTCATTCTGAGCAGGGTAGTAAGCCACTTTTCCTAGGAAAGTGATATTACCAGCACCATAAATACAGGACTGCAGGGCTCTTTTCCACTCCCAAGGCCAAGTTTTTGTCAACTCCTCTTGCTCTTGGCAGGGGCAACATTTTCTTCTTTGAAAATAATCTAGGATGTGAGCTGCATGAGTCCTCCTACATCTAAGTCAATGAAACTCCAGTTTCGATAAATTTTCTTTTGTAGAAAAGGATATGCTTCATTTTTTTGTGTATCTTCTTAGTAAGAGTTTAAATAGTTGCTGGCTCATGACAATTATCTTACTTGAAGAAAAAAAGTAATCATTTTAAAACACAAAGCTGAAATCTGCATTACCAAAAAATGGAATGAAATTAAGTACGAAGGTACATAGAGCACCATTAAGGTGCTGGTCCCTCTGCTAGGTAGTTCAAATTATGCAGAGATGAATGAGATGCATCACTAAAACATAATGAGAGACACTTGGATTTGAATTAAAGCAATCTTGGTAAATTCAAAATATTATTTGCATAAAATTGTAAACTTTTAGAGATGACAGATATTCTAAGATTTTTTTTTTCTAAGCAATTTTTTATGACTTTCTTTTATGGTACTCATCATGCCTCAATGAGACTCCAAGATGTGGTTCAAGGTATCTTGTAATCTTTTCTAGGAACCCACTTCACTTTCAAAATCATGTTGAACAGGATATTCTCCATAACTTTACCAGCTCCCTAAGGCTCAGATCAAGCCAATTTTTCTTCTCAGACCTAAATGGATATTTTGAAACTCACCATTTTCACAGATGGACAATAACTAAACAATTACTCACCAAATTTCTTCATTCGCTAATTTATCATCAGAATCAATCAAATTACTTCTCTTGACCAAGGGCTGTGGGCAGAAGGCTCTGCACACCTGAATATGAAGGAGAACATCCTGCCCCTCCAAGGTCACTGCTAGCAGAAAGGGCATTAACAAACAATGGAGAAGGGGGGATAAAGTGGGATTGGCAGGAAGGCTTCTCATTTTGTTTGAAACTTGAAGAATAAATACTCTGAGTTGAACAAACTAAAATCATTCAACAATCACTCCCACGTCCTTTTTTAGGTAAGCCTGTTTTCCACTATAACCACAGATGTGATCCTCCCCTATCATTCTCCAGATGTGCTAAATCTCCCCAGCTTCTGTTATTGTTAGGGCATGAATCTTGTTCCTCAATAGACTATCAGCTTCTCAAGGGTGGATATCATGTCACCTATTGCTTTGTAGCTTTCACTGCACTCCCCCAGGGTAAAGCCCATGGCAGGTGTTGGGGAACTCTTGCCATTAGGCTGACCATCCTCTTGGGACCACACTCTGCCTTCTCTGTTCTGATGCTTCTGTGAAACCTCATATCACATATCACAGCTGCTCTTTTAATACTCCTGCTGAGTCAGCTTAAACACAGCCACCAGGGCAGAAGTTTTCAAACTGGTTTTACTACAACCCATGGTAAAAAACATGTTTCCATCATCACCCATCATATATGTAAGCTGAAACAAGAGCATCATGAAATAAAGCATACATCATGTGATGTGCATGCTCCATTTTTGGTATACATTCTAATTTATTATTAATAAATCCTAATTTAGTAAATTATTTTATATTTTAAATATTTAATATAAATATAAATAACTTAAATTAAATATTTAATATTAATATAATGTATTCTTTATTAAATTAATTATAAACAAATTCTAATATCCTAATTTATCTATTTATTATTTATTCTGATCTTTCTCTCTAGTACTGTTCTGTCTTATTTTATTTATTTTTTAAATGTTAGAAGTAAGTCCACCAAATTGATGTCACAATCTACTAATGATTACAAAACTCTGTTTAGAGGTTCCTGACATCTTGGAGCTCCACGTGACAACCTTGGTTTGCAAAAATGACTAGGACACAGTCACAGCCTTCAAGAAATATACTTTCCAAGGGTGAAACAACCGCATTAAAAATAAACACATTTAGGGGCACCTGGGTGGCTCAATGGGTTAAGCCTCTGCCTTCAGCTTGGGTCATGATCTCAGAGTCCTGGGATCGAGCCCCATATTGGGTTCTCTGATCAGTGGGGAGCCTGCTTCCTCCTCTCTCTCTGCCTACTTGTGATCTCTCTCTCTCTGTGAAATAAATAAATAAAATCTTAAAAAAAAATAAACACATTTAGCATTTCCAGTTAGCATGTATTATGCAATTAATATGTTTATCTCTCTTCTAGAAAAGCTATTATTAAATCAATGGTGTGTATTATAATGAATAGTCTTTCAGAAGCAGTGTGGTGTCATCCTTTAAGGATGATGTCACATAACTCACTACACCTAGCATTCTCTTATTCTGAATATCCCATGTGGATCACTTTAGTTAATTTCAGGAAGGTTTCATTATGCTTCCCAGATAACTAGAGAGTAACTCCCCATACCAGTTGTTCATTCACTGGACTATTGAAGGAGAACTTCAATTCAAACTCTTTCCAAGTTGCTACTACCAAAAACCCTGATGCCAATATTGTTCCACTAAGCCAGGGATTGAAAAGCTGTTTCCAGAAAGGACCAGATAGCGAATATTTAGGTTTGGGGGATCATAGAGCATTAATTGCAACTATTAACTTCTGCTCTTGTAGCACAAATACATAAAGAATGGTGTGGTTCTATTCCCATAAAACTTTATTTATAGATTCTGAAATTTGAATTTCATATCATTTTCACATGTCATGAAATATTATTCTTCTTTGACCTTTTTCAACATTTAAAAATGTAACAACCATTCTTATCTCTTGGGCTGTACAAAACCAGGTTATGAGCTGAAGTTGGTTCCAGAGACTATAGTTTATTGACCCCTGCTCCAAGCCAATAGGACCTTGGAAGATGAAAAATATTTTATCTTCACCATGAGCTGATATTCTCCACCTTAGGCCCCCATGAGAACTCTGGAACAGAGAAAAACTGAGGAGGCTATCCAGACAATTTTCTCTTGATGTGTGTACTGAAGAATGGTCACGTGAAGAATGTAAAGAGTTGTTTATAAAAGGGTTGTTGCCTGGGGCAAGAAATCTTAAAACAACTTAGCTTTTTAAAAAGAGGGAGAGGTTATAAATGGAAGGGCAGGAATGTTCCTCCACTAGTGCTTGTGGCCACAACTCCTTTTAGGTTAAAAGGAATAAGTCCACCCTTTAAAACAATCAGGTTCAGCCCATCATGTGGATTTTTCTATTGCACAGCTTTCCAGGATAAACTATCACCTTGTTTCACAATGTGTTCATCCAGTCTTAGCTAGGGTGGAAATTTTTCATAATCCAATAGGCAGCATGCTCGATGAAGTGTTTCATTAGCCAGATCAGTCTGATCAATCTTCATTGCCCTGTGAGCAGCTGCACAGACCAGACATATTACTGTGTGGCCAGTGTTCCAAAATACAGTGCTAAAACCTTAGGCAAGCAAGTCTAGATTATTTCCCCACTGTATTATTTCCCATTGGGACATATAGCTGTGTCATTTCTTGAGGAATTAAAGAGTACAAGGCACAAGACACAGACAAAGAGATAACTTGTTCACACCTTCCATCTTTATTTTTCTTTGCTCTTTTATTTACAAAATTAACATACTTAATTTAAAAATCAATCCCAGGGGCGCCTGGGTGGCTCAGTGGGTTAAGCCTCTGCCTTTGGCTCAGGTCATGATCCCAGGGTCTTGGGATCGAGCCTGGAATCGGGCTCTCTGCTCAGCAGGGAGCCTGCTTCCTCCTCTCTCTCTGCTGCCTCTCTGCCTACTTGTGATCTCTGTCTGTCAATAAATAAATAAATTTAAAAAAATAAATAAAAAAAATAAAAATCAATCCCAGATAAATGAACCCTTCCTCAACCCTTACCACTTCCTCAACCAATCCCATCCCCTAACAAAAAAGTTACTCTTGGCAATTGGGGGTGTCCTATGTAAATACAAATACAAATACACGTACATATATCATATACATGTTTGTGCTATTTTTTTACCTCTTTTTCAGCATTTTGCTTTTTGATTTCATGAGGTTCTCCATGTCAGTACATATGGAACCACCTCATTCATATTTATCAGCTTTATGGGCATATATAAGTTGTATCTTCTTTACATGTTATCAGTTGAGCATGAGGTTTTTACCTTAGAAAATGACGAGCTCTTTTCTCCAGAAGAAGCAGTGAACAGGTTATTTCATTTTTAATTGCTTGTTCCTCACAATCTGTGTATGCCATACCTATGGACACTTGAGTGTTTCACTAAAAGGCAAATATCTAAAAGGTAATTGGGTGGGACTTGCTACCAGAGATACTTCTGTAGAGTTTTTTGGTTTTAATGCTTCTGAAATGCATTTTAAAATAATTTCACTGGTCATGAGATATCTGTCATTATCTAGGCCAATTTGACCTGAGAGGATTCCTTCAGAATCAAAAATGTTTGAATTCATCTGGGAATATAACTCAGTGGATGCTCTTTACTATTCAGACCCTGTAGAACAAAAGCTGGCCTGAAGATAAAAGGAAAAGTTAGTTTGGTAACAGTTAGGGACAGAGAAAGTATATAGCTTTTTAAAAAGCTTTTATCGAAGGGTAATGTATATAACTGTACATAGAATTCACTATCTTAAGTATTCAGTTGAATGGTTTTCAGTGCATTTATACTGTTGTGCAATCATCATGTCAATCTAATTTTAGATCTTTTCCATCCACCCCCAAAAGAAGCTTTGTGCTCATTTACCATCTACTTCATTCCCAGCAATTGCCGATCTACTTTCAGTCTCTATAGATTTGCCTTTTCTAGAAATTTCATGAAATGGTAGTGTGATCTTTTGTGACTGACTTCTCTCACTTAGCATAATATGTTTGTGGTTCATCCAAGTTGTAGTATATGTCAGTACTTCATTCACCTTTTAGTGGCTGAATAATAGTCCATTGAATGAATATGGCAGTTTGGTAAGCCACCAGTTTATAGACATTTGGATTGTTTCCACTTTTTTGGCAATTATGCATAATGCTGCTATAAACATTTGCACGCAAGTCTTTGTGTGAACATATGTTTTGAATGTTTTTATTTATCTTGGGCAGATACCCAAGAGTTTAATTGCTAGGTCATATAGTAAACCTATTTTTAACATTTTAAGAAATTGCCAAACTGTTGTCCAAATTGGCCACACCATTTAAGGTATGTATCTTTACTACTTGCTTTTAAAAAGGACCTGGGGATTGTTATTATCTAACCTAAAAGCAACTCAAGATTAATTATTGCAGCTTGTTAGCTCATTATGGGGAAAAGGTATTTATTTTCCATTTTTTGTGTACATAACCAATTTTATTTCAATGATCTGTAATGATTTGTAATATCTGGTGGTTTTCATTCACCTCCATTGGAGCCTTGCTCCATTCTGACCATTTCTATTGAATCTCTTATGCATGGGTAGTTAATGTTTCTGACAACAGCCATTCCTTGCATGTGAGTAAGACACAGAGATCAAGGCAGAGACAAAGAAATCCAGATGCAAATTCACTGCATAAATAAATGTTTTAATAGTCTGAAAATGCTTGTGACTTTTTATTTTTAAAACATCTGCTCTTGCATTAGTCATGCTCTCTTCCAATAATAATTAGCATATATATATATATGGTGGTATATATATATATATATATATATATATGTATATATATATATATATATAGTGGTATATATATATATACCACTCAGGACATGCTCTTGTGATTTTTATACTTCTAGTAGTAATTTACATCATAGCCCATTAAAAGCATTTCTTTGTCATCCTTACAAGTGTGCTAAGAAAGTGATGGTAATGGCCAGATCTGAAGAGTTACTTGAAAGGTGATATGATCTAGTGAATTAAGAACAAGATGCTAAATTTAAAAAAAAAAAAAAATATATATATATATATATATACAGGGAGAATCGTGAATCGTGATAGGTCAAAAGACCTCTTGAAAAGCTATCTAATTCACCTGAACCCCTCTATCCCGGAAGTCAAGCATGCTTTTGAATAATTTTAGGTAGATAAAGGTCTATACTAAATGTACAAAGTGGAAAAGATTCTGTAGGAATCTTCTAAGAGAAAAGATTCAAAAAATCTTTCTGGAAACCAACTCTGAAAGCAAGGAGCCTTTCATTTCCTCCACATTCTTCAAGGTAGCTAGCTTAAGTCTCTCATCTTGACACCTACCGCAGGTTACCTTTGTATATGCTCAAGTTCAGGGAACTGAAGGAAGTCCAGGATCATTGGACACTTAGAATATAGAGAGAAGAGAGTGATAATGATGAGACACAGATTAGATCAAAGAGAGACACTGAAGCCACAGCAAGAATTTTAAATTTTATCCTAAGGGCAAGTGGCTTGGCATGATAATAAGGGGTATGAATAAAAATTCAAAATGAGAGATGATCATGGCTTGTCTACTAAGATGGCTGTAAGAGAAACAACTGGAAAATTTAAGATAACTGTTTGAAGTTAGAAATGATAGAACTTGAGATCTGGTTGACACTGAAGGTTCAGGAGGAGAAGGTGTCAGACATTATTTGAAGTTTCTAACATAGGGAGCTGAGAGGCTAATGGTTCCATTTACTGAGGAAAAAACTAGTATTATGGAAAGTGCAATTTTGGGGGGAAGATAATGAACTCAGTTTTAGACATGTTCAGACTAATACATCGATGTGATCTCCAAGTGGATTTGGAGTTCAAAATATGAACAAATTTTGCAGTTATTGAAAAATTGATGATAACTGAAATGATAAAAACACCTGAAGTTGCCTGAAGAAAGGGTAGCAAGTAAGGAAAACAAGCCTCAGTCAAACCCCTGATAAATTTTAACATATAAGAGTCAGGAGAAGGAAAAGTAAGGTTAAAGGAAAAGAAGCCACCACAGTAGAGAGACAGAGAGAGATGTCACAGTAGAGAGACAGAGAGAGATGTCACTTGTTGACAATAGCCTCAGTGAGGTACTGGGGCACACACTGACTGCACTGGATCAAAGATGAGGGGAAATAATGGATATCCTCTTCAATGGGTTGTGGCCCATGCAGTATTCTAAAAGGAGAGCCAAGTTGTGTTTAAGCAAAGAAGTGGAGAGATTATCCTGTCAAAAAGGCTAAAAATAAAGAGGCTGCCTTTATATCCATAGGCTGTATTGGTTGGCTTGCATTTTACATCTTCTTTGCATTTTGTTTTGCCTTTCCCTCTCATCCTCACCTCTTCTTGGGGCAGAACTAGAGGGGAAAGGTTGGAATTGTGATGGTATCCTTTCCCAAACCCTCTTGTCCTCTCCCTTCCTCTGAAGCCCAAGGAAAAGCCAAACCACATTTTCTGTCACCCTCCTGCAAACAGTTACTGGTCACTCTCTTTCTCTATTTTTTTGTTTTAAAAAGCTACTTCTACTCTGTTACTTAATAAATAAGTCTGCTGTTTTTTTCCCCACACCCATCAACTATTTATGCTCCCTACATTCTGATGGCAGGTCATTCCCCTCTGTCTTTGGCATCCTGAGTCTCCTTTTCCAAAAAGTCTTCTCTGACTCAGAATAAAGTGAAGCACCCTCACATCTCAACTCAAACTCACCAAAACTTTGACCTCACAGGCCTCCCATTAATGGGAAAGAAGCCACATAAATTCAAGATATTTCCTCCTAAGGACAAAATTTCCAACATCTTCCCTCTTTTTTCTCCCTTTCCTGCCCCTAGCTTTGATAATAGTCCGTCTCCCTTCCCCTCATTGTTGCCTCTGGAGCTTCTCCTGGTACTGAGTCAAAACAGCAATATTCTTGCTGGCCAGACATTGTGTGTGCCTTCTCAACTACAGAAAACAAGGGGATTTTTCTAAGGATAAACATGTTGTATTCAGGAGTGGATTTACAAACAATTCAAAGGCAACCCTCCTTCTCTGTGGAAGCAAAAACCACTACTCTGAGCTGTGAGAAGGGACAGTTTTGCTATCTCTTGATCTGTCTCTCAGGAGAGTGCCTTAGCATCAGGGGAGATTCCCCAAATGTCTTCTTCACTCTGGCCAGCCTCCAGTTGTCATAGTTTAGAATCTTAGAGTATAATTTCTCACAGACTAGGTATTCCCTTATCTGCTGAAAGATGAGTTAAAATGAAGCCCCTCCTTTGAGGGTCTCCCCAGTACTAGTATCATATATGCAAATGTTTCTACTCCTAAAACAAGACAATTTCAAAAGAGAATTCTATTATAGGTAGGGAAGTGGTACATTTCTAGTGAACTTGGATATCATTTGTGTCTCACAAAATAGCCACCTTTTATGAAGAAGGAGTTCCCTCCTGGACTCCTAACCTAGTCTTCCTATACTCAGGTTTGCCCCCATCTCCCTAAGCAATCCTTCTTCATATTCCAATCTGAGCAAACCATCATTTGCCTTTCCTAAGGGGAAAGGATAGGGGGAAAATTTTCCCATAGAAAGACATCTCCATCCCGGGATATCCACCCCCCAACCAAATCAGTGACATGCAGTATTGACTAGTCCCAGGCTTCAGCCATGTAGGAATTTAAACCTCTACATTGAATTCATCCTTACACCAACTGAGGTCATGAGGAGCCTCATAAAGAGGAGGGTGGGCCATTCAAATCAAGGCTCTTTCTAATATCCCCTACTGTGTGTTTTGGCTCTGCTGAAACTCTAAATTGAGTTAATACTAAAGCATTAACACTAGAAGATATTGTGGGTGCAGCCATGTAGGAAGTTCAGCTTTAAAAATAAGTATGTCTTTCAAGTCCAAACATAATGTTTTTGAGTCATTACTGTATACACCCATGAGAAAGAACAAATACTTCAATTATGAAGGCAACCACTCTGCTCATGGAGTCAGTCTCCAGCATTGCCTAGAAGCACAAGTGAAGTTTTTCCTGCTACACCTGGAGCCTGCCAGGATCATAAAGGAACAACACTGCATCAGCTGATTTAGGTCTTGTTACCCCTTCTCAGTAAAGAGGAAAGTTTCTTGAGTCTGGCTGCTATTTGTAGAAGGGACATCTG
>RCUC01126396.1:0-67413 GCA_003697995.1 Taxidea taxus jeffersonii
GAGAAACGCTGAAAAAGCTTCTAACGCAGGGGTGGTCCAGAGCGTTTTACCTCTTTGAAGCCTCCTAACCACTTCGACGGCTTTTCCCGCAGCCTCTTCGACGCTGTGTACTCGCTGATCAAAAACAAAATCCACAGACTGCCGGTTATCGACCCTGTCAGTGGGAACGCACTTTATATCCTCACCCACAAGAGAATCCTCAAGTTCCTCCAGCTCTTTGTAAGTAGTTCCTAGAGTTTCTCAAGACGCGGTTGCACCCGCTCTACCTGACTTACTCCCCGTAAACTGGCTCCTGTCACCTCAGTAGGGGACGACGTTAATTCTGGAGTTGGGATTGGTCGGAGGTCTCCGTTCCTCAGCGGCGGTTTCTCAGCTTGCTCGTATTTAAATTGTACGTTCTTCAAGCGGATTCCGATTAAAAAGCAATCGCCTTCCGGGGCAAGTATCAAAATAATAAAAACACTTGGAATTCTCTATTTAAATTAGAATATTTTATCACCTCAAATATGAGGGCCGTAAAGCAATTTGTAAGCCTGTCTAACTAAGAAAGTGCTATTATGTAAGATAAATTGAGCCAGTATTTAGAGCAAATCGCCTTGTGATGCTTTAATTGGTATCGTGGTTTTGGAAACATTCCCCAGGATTATCTTATTATAAATTGCTGCGATAGAAAAACACAAGCAAATAAAAATTTCATCACGAGAGTACCATGTTGGTCCAAATTCGGGCTGTGTTATCTGTAGGTTTTCTCAACTGCATTTCGAATGAGATGTCTTCTTTAGCGTCCCTGGTGGTCTAGTGGTTAGGATTCGGCGCTCTCGAATGAGATGTCTTCATGACCATCCATGATATTGACCTCTTTGGTCAGTCTTAAAAGAGCTCATAAGGACAGAGTTTTTGCGAGAGGGCTTGAATTTGTTTCCTTTGGATTATATGCACTGAGTTTGAGGTTAGAAGTAGTTGGTCAGGGGCGCCTGGGTGGCTCAGGTGGCTAAATGTCTGCTATCGGCTCAGGTCATGATCTCAGGGCCCTGGGATCGAGCCCCACATCGGACTCCTTGCTCAGCAGGGAACCTGCTTCCCCCTCTGCCTCCCCCGCCCCCTTCCACTCTCACTCTCTCAAACAAATCTTTTAAAAAAAGTTTTTTTAAAGTAGTAGTTGGCCAGCTGTGACCAGTAGGAGGCCTCATTCCTGTTTCAGAAGAGATCACATGAATTTTTTTTTTTTTAAGATTTTATTTGTTTTAGACACAGAGGGAGAAAGGAGAGAGAGAATCCTGAGCAGACTCCATGCTGAGTGCAGAGCCCAGCACAGGGCCCCATCTCACACCCTTGAGATCAGGACCTGAGCCAAAATCCCAGGTTAGACACTTAACCGACTGAGCTGCCCAGCAGCCCCGTGAAATCATTTTTCAAAAGAATTTAATAGACTTTGCAGTCAAATGCTCCACCACTGAGCTATACCCCCAGACTTTGAAAATCTGCATCACATTATCTTTCCCATTCCCTTCTACACATAGCTGCAATGCAGGAAGCCCGCGTTCTGGGTGATGCCAAGCAGCCACTGCCCCTCCTCCCGGAGCTCAGCCTCAGTTTTGCAGACAGAAGAATGGGGGGTGGGGGGTGGCGTTAGTAATTGGGAGAAATCCCTTGTCCATCAAGCCAGTCCTGCATTTTTAGCAGTTTACCTATAAAACTAACACTCTCGTGGTTAAATAAATGCTAAGAAAGAAGGTAGGAAGTTTACTAAAACGCACACAGTTTAGTGGAGAGACCGTGTCGGGGACAGTCAGGGATGTGCGGAGATGGCTGGACAGATGTCACCTGTGTCGTCCTCTGCTCAGGCAGCCGCCTCAGCGTCTAGGCCGAAGGGGACCGAGGCCGGGGCCGTGTATTCAGGGCCCGCAGGCTTTTAGTCGCTCGGAGAGTAAGCCTGTCCGGTAATCGGGTAATCGGCCGAGCCGTGTACGCTCACGTATTTGTGACATGTGAGCTACTGTCCTAAGCACGCCACGGGACACAGCTAGTCCTCGTCTCCGCCCTCCCAGGTAGATATTTTGATTAACCCCATTTTAGAGGTGGTGCAACTGCGAGGTGGAGTGACTTTGCAGGTTCCCGCGGGCCGGCGGCCTCCCTTCCTCCGGCCCTGTGGGCAGGCCATGTGGTGGCTCCTCGGCTCCGAGTCGCCTGGCTCAGAGGGTTACAGCCGCCCCAGGTCTCCCAGAGGTTACAAGGTCGCGTCCAGCCCGTTTTGCCAGCTGCGCTCCTGCAGACACGAGGAGTGACAGCTGGAGGCGGGCCTCGGTGTTCTCTCTTCCACGGAGAGTCGTGGAGGTGGCCTCCGCCAGTACTGCCTTGCATTTGGGCCGATATGGTAATTAAGTCATGCTCTTAGAATATTCAAGTAGAGGTTTTCAGATAAAAATACAGAATTTTAAATAAATTTCAGACCCTGATTTTTACTGAATTGAGATGATTTTCTGAGAAAAGGTGGCCTTACCCTTGGAGACTTGGGACAGTTAGCCTAAGCGTACAATATGGAACAGGGGTTTTCCTGCATCGAGATGGGCTAGATGACCTAATAGGTCTTTCTTTTTTTTCTCCAAATTTCTAGGATTCTCATGATTTGAATATTGATGAACTCTTTGACTTGAACATTTTGTTTCTTCTAATTGTTCATCTTTTCCTGATAATTATAAGGTACACCAGGAGGACGGAATCAACTGTGCCCTTTACACAAGGTGGATTTTTGAAACCGTAGACCTTCTTTTGTTTTAGTCCAAAATGACCCTAGACTTCTCTCTTCTGCCTTCTCCCTCCTCCTCTAAAACAGCCCATGAAAAGAAAAGTGCACTTTTAAAGGTCCTTTTAATTCTGCTCGGTTCTTTGTTCTTTGCTCCCAGTAATCACAAGTTGGAATCCTCCGCGGGAGAGTTCAGGATGTAGGGTGGGGTGGGGTGAGGACTAGCCTAGAGCAGCTCAGACTGCTCCCATCAGACGCTCCTGGGTTTGGAAATGTGTGGGTTCTTCATAACTAATACTTAATGCTGATGGCAGGACCAGGAATTTAACATAAACAACTCGGAATAAAGGATTCTCAGGGGGCTGTGGGTCTTGATTTCCAAAGAGACCTCTTGTCCCATCTTCCATCCACGTCTTCAGTGAGTGAGGGGAAAGGGAACATTACAATCTGCGTTTTCTGCAGTATTTTGCCAAGTAGTTAAATATAAGCTTAGGATAGAAACTGGTTTGAACAAGAACTACAATTCTTGTACGTAATACTTCATGTTAATTCAGAGAGCCAGGTAGATTGGTAGAGAACACTAACTTTAATTTGTTACACATAGTTTTCGTCCAAGTGTGGACATGTGGACATTAAAAAGGTCTGTTTGGGTTCTAGACCATTTGTCTTTATCTTCCTGTTTAGATGTCTGATATGCCAAAGCCTGCCTTCATGAAGCAGAACCTGGATGCCCTTGGAATTGGGACCTACCACAACATCGCCTTCATCCACCCGGACACTCCCATCATCAAAGCCTTGAACGTCTTTGTAGAAAGACGAGTGTCGGCCTTGCCTGTGGTAGATGAGTCAGGTCTGTGGGTTTGGTCATACCAGGGCCTCGAAGACCACGCTTTGTCCCCTGGGGGCAAACTTACTGTTAGATGGTCAGCGGATCAGATCCAGTGGGTGGCAGCCAGGGCTTGGGGCTAAAAATTTAGATATGGCGGATCAAGTCAGCACCAAGGAGCATTCAGCTTAATGAGAATTCTAACTGGCTTATTTTCACATTTTCCATTAAGATGTGATTTCATGCTTATTTAAAATTAGACAAGTTTGTTATTTAGCAATATTTAATTGCTAGTAAGTACCTGGTTAAGATGGATTTTAAATGTCATTTTTTTGTTTCTAAGACATTTTCCTAACATGTTGTTTTCATTTTTAGGAAAAGTTGTGGATATTTATTCCAAATTTGATGTAATTGTAAGTATTTTTAATTTTGTCACACCTGTCATCTGGAATGCGTTTAAAACCTATTCACTAATCTGTTTGCATTTTTCCCTAATTTAATAGCTTTTGTGGCTGTGCAGATCAGAGGATTCCATAAACTACCCACAGTCATTGTACCTAACGTTCACTGGCTTAGCAGTGAAGAACCTATCAGCATTTTATAGATGGTTTCTTCGGTCCATGGATAGTTTCTCCAGCACTACAGCACGTGTGAACATTTTAAATGGTCCTATTTACACGCACGAGCCATCCTTCATTCTGCCAGGAGGCCAGTGCTTTGTGCACACAGGAACGTGTGGGTCCCTTGCTAGATACATCCCATTGTCCGCTGGCGGGAACAGCTGTTCTAAAAGCCAGCAAAAGCATTCGGGAGATGATTTAAAGTCCTATTTTTTAATCCCTGGTATAAATCTCTTAGAGGTAGTGCCACATCCTCCCACAGGCTGCTTTCTTTTCCCTATTCATTTTAAATGCACTTCCTTAGGGTTTTATGGTATTTTTAAGAGAGAGAGCTGAAACTCTGGTAGCCCCAAACGTGCTCATCACTTTTGGCCCTGATGTTGATCCCCGCATTAAATATTTCTTTGCAGCCAGCTGCCTCAAACCCTGATGTTTCATTTATTCTGCTCACCAATAGCAGACTTCCAAAAACGGGCCGGTCGGAGTTTGGTTGCGTAGGGCCGTCTAAGGCTAAAGCCTCATGGGTCTGTCGGGCCGGTCTGGCCTGCTCTTCCCCCCCCGCCGACTGCTTGGTCCCGGTGGCGCCCTTAGCGCCTTCCTAGTGGGTGCCCTGGGGCACTTCTCACCCTTTACAGATGGCAGTCCGTGTCTCCAAAGACTTTGTTCACTCGGGGTCTAGAGCCTCACACAGTAAGAGGGGGGGGATTCTTCTGTAGGAAAGAGCGGGGGGATTCTTCTGTAGGAGACGCCGTCGCTATTTCGCAAGGTTGCCGCAGGGAACGGCATACCTCCTCGTGAGTGACATTATTACTGGTTTTGAAGTAATGCTACCGGCGGTGGGACTCGTGGAAGAGGAACAGGAAGGAACGTTTCTGAAAATCCCGTCACTTCAAACTTACTGACTTTGGTCACAGATGTGAATCGAAATGAAAGGATATAATTCATCGTTACTTCATTACAGAACCTTGCTGCTGAAAAAACCTACAATAACCTAGACATCACGGTGACCCAGGCCCTTCAGCACCGCTCTCAGTATTTCGAGGGTGTCGTGAAGTGCAGTAAGCTGGAAATCCTGGAGACCATCGTGGACAGAATTGTGCGGGCTGAGGTGAGGCAGCAGGGCCGCGCTCCTCCCACTCTCTCGCCCTCCCCACCCCTGCCCCAGCTTTGCTGCCCCAAGTACTCACTGGCCTGGGAGGCCATGGGGATCGGGGATCGGGAATCACAGGAATGCCCGGAGAAGCAGTCAGGTTCAGGCGGATATCAGGCTTTTCCTCTCCAGAACCTCGAGTGTTGCTTGCCGTGTAGGTCATCTGGAAATGTTCATTGAATTAAATTGTTAAGTCCTGATATCATAGTTGAATCAAACGGGTAAGAGATGTTCATGGTTTAAAAAATACATAATTAAGAAAACAAATGTCCCAAGAGCTTTGAGTTCCATTAGGGTATTTATGAAGTGGAAGTTAAAAATGTGTGATTATATAGTTTTAACAAAAGAGAAGGAGAAATCAAAATTATCTTTCGAATTTTTTAATTTTCTCTCTTTCCAATTTGGATGATAGTAGACGGTCTAATAACGCCACTTCCTGACCCTCAGCACTCATGTGCCCTCGTACTTTACTGTGTGTAGGATTTTGGATGTACTCAATTAAGACGAGCAACGAATAACACATCTAATTCAATATACCCACTCCCCAAATCATTTCTTTCTTATCAGACAAGCATAGGAATGTTCTCCCGTTTATCACTCTCTAGAACTGAAGGAAGCAGCAGTGTTCTTTCTGGAACAATCTCTGAGTCGGCAGAATCCATTCATAATGATATGTCTGCTCTGGCACTTTTTATTGTAACTATGAGAATGCAGTCCAAGAGGGAAAGTCCCTGATAATTTTTTAGGCTAACAGGCGATCTTAACATTACATTTGAAGTAGGGGTCGCATGAGAACACAGCCTACCTTGCCGGAGCCGCCAAAAACACAGCCCTGTTTTCCTCATTGTGTACTGCAGACTTCTGCCTTGCCCTGTGCTCCCCTGGGGGGAATCCCCTACCCCCCCCTCCCATTACCATTGCTGTGGCTTCTGAAACGTATTTCACTAGCATCTCGATATGAACTCTCTTTGAATCTTAATATCCTTCACTCTTGTTTTCCAAAGAGTTTTCATTGACTTAGGAATACATCTTAACTTTTAATAAGGTCCTTAGAATTATGTGCCTCCCGAAGATCATGGGTAGTGATCCTAATTATTTATAAGGACAATGGACATCCACATGATAGAATCCCTCATAACAGTGAAAAATGTTCTCGAACAGTAGTTGGTTGATACGAAGAAAACATAGTAATGTATTGCTAAGAATTCCTGCATATAGTATGATTCTGTTCATTTATACGCACGTACATGTGTAGAAGAGAGGCTAGAAGGACCCACAGCACAGCACTGACTGGCTATTTCTGGGTGGCGGAGTTCCCGTTCACACGGAGAGCACGGTGTTTCTCCATCCTGAGCTCTCTTGTTCGAGCATGTATTACCCTCAGGTAAAAGAAGAAAGGTAATGGGCTTGTCCTTTCAGGTCATGTGGCAAGCAACAGATATTTCTCCGTAATAGGAAATGGGTCACTGAGGAAAATAAAGATGTAATTCAGTACTTTTCTCATTATGCATCTTGACTTTTTGCCCCACTGAAATAATTTCTTTCGCCCAAGGACTCCTTACCGGGGAACCAAGACCAATTTTAGCTTAAATACTGTTGTTGGAGAAAGGGCATACAGTATCAGCAATGGTTTGGTTCCTTTATAGGACATAAACACCTCACCAGCTTTCTGACACCCAGGAATATTCACTGGTTTAGACTCAGCAACAAATGACAAGATAATGTTTTTGATGGCCATTTCTGCCAGATAGAATTAATTCTCTGGGTGAGATGGCCACCCCTTAACCTTCAGAAGTTCAAAAGAGAGTTATTTAATTAGCATTATTGAACATTAACAATAAAATGTGTCTCACGCAGGCTATAAAGCATTCTCTGATCCTAGACACAAGCCATTATTTTAATTTATAAGTGACCGTGTTGTATCGCAGGATTATTGAAGACCCTAAGGTTTTTTTAGAGAAATTTTTGAAGTTTAAGTAATCTCTACACTCAGCACGGGGCTCTAACTCAGGACCCCGAGATCAAGAGTCATACACACTTCTGAGCCAGCCAGACTCCCCTAGGGAAACTTTTAAAAGTCATGAGAAGGAACAAAGTGATTATTTTTTAAATCCAAAGCAAGTGAAGATGTTGATAGCATCCCCAACACAGTATCAGAGACAAACCTAAAAACAGAATCTCCTCCCCTTTCCATCTCCTTCCTGTGCCCCCCCACAGTGTGCGGTGGGGTGGGAGACTGCTCTGTAGGGAGAAGAGCATCGTCTCCAAGGAAACCAGCAGGTGCGTGGCTGCCTCAGGCCTAAGAAGCCAGAGCCACTCAGGGAAGCATGATGCCTGCTCACTCCTTTCATGTGTTCAGGAGGCTTTGTTAGAACGACCCCCACAACCCAGGCCACTCGCTTAGAAAAGACCCGAGTAGAACATGGGGTGTGAATATACTCTGTTTCACATTATTAGAGTTCCTTTATCCTCTGAGCTATACGAACATACTCATACACGAACTTCCTGGAGAAAAGACTGTAAACAATGAACCATGACCTGTTCGTCCTGCGCTTGCTTGGACACCTTTCCCATGTAAGTCAGCGGCAGATGGTTCTTAGAGGCTGAAATACTACTTTAAAAATGTAAAACTTACGTTTAAGAGAGCACTATGGCTACACTGTACTTGCGTTTTGGGTTGTATCATATATATATACTGATATGCCAGAATTTGGGAATAGTGGGACACAGCCAGCGAATTTTTCCTACAAGTCGTTGAAGTTAGCATTGATCTTAACTTGAGAGCCTAAGACCTTTTGTGGTTCCGGACGTGGTTTCTGTCTCTTCCTGGCGGGATGTCTTCCATGTTTAGTATACGAAAGACATTCCTCGCTAATAACCTGTCGTAAAACCTTCTGGGAACTCTGACACGGGAGCTGCTTGTCCCGTTGGCAGGTGCATCGGCTGGTGGTAGTAAACGAAGCAGACAGCATCGTGGGCATCATCTCGCTGTCGGACATTCTGCAGGCCCTGATCCTCACGCCCGCAGGTACGTGCGCCAGCCGCGGGCCCTTCCCTCTGCGCAGGGCCGAGCCGGGAGCGGCTGCTTCCCCGGCACCCGGGCCTCTGTAACCCGTGGTCACTTGTTGTGTGGTTTTCCTTCGTAGTTTTACTGCTCCGGTTGGGTGGAAGAGAATAGCTTCTAGAAGGTATTCTTAGGAGCATCCTGTCCACAGCCACAGCACCCGAATAACTGAGCACTCGTTGCCAGATTCATCGCCTTTTCCATTAAAAAGCGAAGATCTCTTCCGTTTTGCTTTATTTTTAGGACTGTTTCCTAGAAAACATAGGAGGGGAAATGCATTGGGTTCTAACTATTGAGACCGTTATCTACCCTTAAAAAAAAACCAACTTACTAGCGTTTTGAGTATATAAAACAAAAGACTCCCCCGTTAGTAGTGTACTGGAAATTACACTAACTACCAAACAGCATCGGTGGCCAACCTCATTTTCTGCCAGGTCCGCTCTGAGCGAGCCCTCTGGCCACTGGCAGGGAGCAGGCAGGGAGAGGGGAGGAAGGCTTGGTGTCTCCTGTGTGCCGTGTTTAGTAGTGAGAGGTGCTTGAAGGGTCCTAAAGCCGCCGGCGCACTCTTTCTCCTCTCTGCCCCTCCCTCCCCTCCCCTCCCCTGGCAAGTTCAAGCGGTCCCGCCGTGGGCCGGACTGAGCTGTGCCAGGACAGGCCGAGACGCAGAGGGAGTCACCTCTGAGTTTGAAGTGTACAGACATCAAACATCAAAGTGCGCACGTACCAGAGTACTGAGTTTTCCTCAGTTCAGAAATCAAACTGGCTGAGACGAGGTTTCAGTCGGTTTATAACCTAAAGATGCCCATCTTAACGGAATCCCTGGCACCAGTGAGACAGACTTCTGGTCCACAACATGAGAGCAAGGACACGATGCCGACAGAGCAGCAGCACGTGGAGGCTGTCGCAGAATCCGAAACTCCAGCAGTGGGGCCAAGGACACTCATTTCCAACGTCAGCTGTTAGGGAACCTGAAACTCACAAGAGTCTTCATAATTATGAAATAGTGATCAAACGACTCAGTGAATGTGAGACTGCAGACAGCATCATTTATAATAACCCCGAACCGGAAATAACCCTGACACCCGGCATGGTGTGCATTCTGCGGAATGCCCCACAGCGCTGACCGTGACCGCACATTGCTGTATTCGATCTACACATGTGACCTCGAGCAGAGGAGCAAGGCCGGTCCAGGGAGTGCGATGCCGCTCGCCTGCAGCTTCCACGGCTCCCTCGTGTGCAGCGGGAGGAGGCCTCTTCAAGAACAGATTCCTCCTTGCAGGCATGTAACTTGGCACCTTCAGAAAAAGGCAGCCCTCTTCCGGGCAGCGGCCCTGGGCCGAGGCACACATGTGCCCAGCAGCGTCAGGGTGAATTTCAGTCGTCCTCTGTCCTGTGGCCAAGATTCCCCATGCCTTGCAAAATCAAGAGCCGACAAGCCAAGATCTCTGTCCTCTTTATACCTAGAGTCACAGGCCGTAGGAATGAGAATGTGGGCTGGGGCACCTGGCTGGCTCAGTCCGTGGAGCATCTGACTCCTGATCTCAGGGTAGTGAGTTCAGGCCCCACATCAGTATAGAGATTACTTTAAAATAATTTTAAGTTTTTTTAAATTAAAGTGAGATTGTTGGTCTGGATGAGTTTACATTTCCATCCATGTTTGATATTTTAAAAATTCTAAGTCCCTAATACGGCTCTGTGGGGAGGATCCCTGTTCTGCAGGCAGAATGTGAAATGTGCGTTACCATAGAAATACCGTTCTAAAGATAGTAGTCGAATTAGCATTCTCTACGATGTAGTGTGTCGAACACTATTTAGGAAAATGCTCCGTGTTCCTAATAACTGGATTACGAGTGAACATTTGGAGAACCCTCCTGGAGCACAGGGCCAGCCCGCTTCAGAGGAGGAGTCCAGCCCAGTTTGCCTGCTGCCCCTTGGGCCCTCGGAGCTGCCTGAGTGGGGGCAAGCTGCTCAGCTCAGTTAGCTTCTGTCCAGCCAGTTGTAGAGCAAGGAGGAGAACACGGGCCCTGCATCCCTCCAAGGACACTCTCAGTTGAAACCAAAACACGCATGAAGCCGCTTGTGCACAACGAGGTGAACCGTACCCAGGAGCTGCGCTGTTGGGTAGGTGTTCGCGGGCTAGAAAGTAAGAGGCACTTTGAGAAAGCATCCACTGTTAACACGGATAAAAGATAGCAGAGGTTATATATTTCAACAGCTGATGGACACATTCCCCCGTGAAGGATACTGATCCGGTGTCCTCAGTTTCTTCAGCAGCGGCTCCTTGTGAAACGCAGACTGTCCAGCGAAACCGTGCGTGTGTGCACACACCACGAGTGAGTGCCAGGTCTGAGAGCAGGAGCTACAGCTTGGTAGCCCCTTGTTCTCCTAGATGGTGAATCTCTTTCAGAAGTCGTCTTGTGCCTGAAGCTGAAACAGGAGCTGCTGAGACCAGAGAGGGGTAGCGCTCCCGCCACCCACTTGGAAATATGCCGGCCAGACAGTGGGTGTTAACGAGCAAATACCCGTAAGCGCAGCAGTTTCAGAACATTGTCCTGAGTGTGTACAGGCACATTAGAGACCGGGGGTTCGGTTCCAGACCAGTGCAATAAAGCAAATACCTCGGTAAAACAGGTCCAGAGAATTTTAAAACGACAACGTACGTGCCGTCACTGAAAAAGACTAAAACGTGGGGTCCGCCGTCTGAGCTCGCGCAGGTCAGACTTTCTGCGGGTGGAGGGTCTCGGCGGCGCTGCCGGCTGCTGACCTGGCAGGGTGCTGGGCGCTGGAGGCCCTCGCGGCCCTGGTCTGTCGCACCGATGGCTATTCCGTCCCGAACGGTTGCTCGGCGGCGGGCGGTGCTGCCCAATGGTGTTTTACCCACCTTGTTCTGGTCTCTTGCTCTTTCCTTGTTGTTCCATCTCGAGAGCCCGGGCAGAGCAGACTTAGCCTGGTTCTTAAGCACCGCGGGGTTTCAGAACGGTCACGGGTCACGGAGCACTGGCTTCAGCTCCAGGTCCCCAGCCGCGTTAGCCCCTCGCGAGAGGGTCGCCTGCTGTGAAGCTTTGAAGCCGGGCACTGCCTCCTCCTCCCGGGCTGTGCGAGTCCCAGCTGGCATCTTCTTCCACGAGAAGGCTGTTCCGTCTGCGCTGAAAACCTGTCGTTGAGGGCGGCCACCCTCGTCGGTCATCTCAGCTAGATCGTCTGGAAACCTGGCTGCTTCACCTTGCACTTGTGTGTTGCGGAGATGGCTTCTGTCCTGGAGCCTCCTGAACCCGCCCCGGCCAGCTGCAGGCTTTCCTCCTGCAGGTCCTCACCTCTCTGAGGTCCCAGCACGGAAGAGAGTCCGGGTCTTGCTCTGGATTAGGCTTTGGTGTAAGGGAGCAGGTGGCTGGTGCGGTCTCCTGTGCAGACCACTGCCACTGTCTCCAGGCCAACAACAAGGCTGTTCCGCTTTCTTTTCATGTGTTCACGGGAATAGCACTTTCTTCTTTTAAGTTTATTTATTTGAGTAATCTTCTGCCACCTGGGGCTCCAGCTAATGACCCCAAGACCAAGGGTCGCATGCCCTTCCGACTGAGCCAGCCAGGCTCCCCTGGAGTAAAACTTAATTTTCTTCAAGAATTTTTCCTTTGCGTTGACAACTTGGCTCACTGTTTGATTAAAGAAGCCTGGCTTTTGACATGCCTTTCTCACACTAAGCTTAATCATTTCTAGCTTTTGATATACAGTGAAAGATACATGACTGACCGTTCCTTTCACTTTAACCCTAAGGACCATTGTAGGGTTGTTAATTGGCCTGATTTCAATATTGTTGTGTGTCAGGGACAAGGGAAGCTCGAGGAGAGGGAGAGAGAGATCGGGGAATGGCTGGTCAGTGGAGCAGTCAGAACACACGCGTTTATTAAGCCACTGTCTTACGTCTGTGTGGTTCCTGAGGCCAGCACTCACGGTAGTAATGTCAGAGGTCACCGAGGGGCGCCTGGGTGGCTCAGCTGGCTAGGCTCAGGCCATGATCTCACCGGTCACGGGATCAGGTCCCACACTGGGCTCCGTGCTCAGTGGGGAGTTTGCTTCATAGATTCTCTTCCTCTGCCCCACCCCTCCCTTCCCCCACCTCTTTCTCTCAAAATAGATAAATCTTAAAAAAAAAAAAGAAAAAACATCCCTGATCACAGATCACCATAACAGGTAAAATAATAAGAAACCTCGAGACGCAGCAAGAGTTACGAGAATGTGACAGAGACACGGAACAAATCCTGTTCGGCCAGCAGCGCTGATAGACTGGCTTGAGGTAGGGTTGCCGCAGACCTTCAACGGCAAGAACAGATTCATCGGCAGATGCAGTGAAGCGAAGCACGAGGAAGGAGGGACGCCTTCGGGGCAGCGATGCGGTCCAGCGCCCTCACTAAAACACACGTGTTCTTTCTTTTAAAAAATTCTAGCGGTTCTGCTAGAACCCGCATCTCTTTTTTTCAACTAAATGTCGCCTACTTAGGCTTCCGGCCTGCAACACAGATTCGAAGTGGGCTGCTGTGACTGCAGGTGCTTTGTGAGGCGCTTGGAGCCACCTGCTCATCTCCTGGCCCCGGCTCCCAACTTCTGGAACTTTCTTCTAAGGCACTGCAGACCACCAAGCCGGGGGCGGGGGGTGGGACCGCTGCTCCTGCGTGTAGGACAGGCCCAGCCGCGACATACCTTTCCACTCCTTTGAGACTGTCCTTTCTCCGTCTACCGACAGGGGCCAGACAGAAGGAGGCAGAAGCGGAATGACCGCCGTGAGTGGGGAAGCGCTTGAAGGAGAACCTGACCAGAGATTTCGGGTCACGCTTTGCCTCATGAACACCGACCGTGACGGAAGACAGTCCAGTGGCTGAGAATGTACATCAGGGTTTAGTGATGGGTCCTGTTTCCAGGGATACCGAAACGGAGCATCAGAGACAGAGTTTATGTGTTTGAGATTCAGGCTTGCGTTCAAAGACTGTTTCCAGACCTTTGTCTGAACGATTTCAAGTGCTGTATGTCATTAAAGTGCACTGTGTCCTGAGATTCTTCTTACTTTTCATTTCAAAGAATTCACTGGTCTGTAACAGGTAACAGGACATAAGGCGAGTGCACGGCCTCTTCAGACCTAGTGCCTTCTGTCGGAGCACGCGTATGTCACCACCGCGGCCCTCGGGCTGGAGCCACACGGTGCTGGGGCGCGAAAGTCTTCGGACCTTCACCAAATCAGTTTGTTTTCATTAGATTTGTCGAACACTTGTAATTGGGATATAAATACTTTATAAAACTTTAATGACAGTTTTACGTTGAAGTGTCTGTCCTGAGCTATAATGTAAACAAAACTGCGTGACCACGGCTTTATTTATTTCTACTTTCACGCCATTTTTTTACACCTCGGGGTGGGGAAGCTTCACCGTCCCCATTGAGAAGCCATCGGTTGTTACTTTTAAACGGCAGATCCCTCATTTCGGTTTGGGTCGGGAGAGGACGGGACTTCGGAACGAGCCACTGCTAGGCTTTAAGAGCTGAAGTGTCCGAAAGCACGTGTGGGGACCTGCTGTGCTGGACCGGGGACGGGCAGCGGTTAGGAGGAGACAGAAGTGCCGGGAAGACGTCTGGTTTCTTCTTGTGTATGGAAACGTACAATCACGATGTTTGTATGACCGCTGATGCAATTGTTTTTGTGAATTTTATTGTGGCATAAACAGTACTGTCATACGGTCGAAAAGAAACAGCGTTTCCTAATGTAAGTGCTCTGAAAATGTCGACACTGTATATATATATATGAGTATAGTTTGATTTTTTGTTTTGGGGTTTTTTTTTGGCAGATTGGAAAATTAAAATAAATCTTATTATCGACTGCTTTGTTAAAGAAGTTCTTTAAAATGCCATGTCTTTCAGCACATATGAAAGATCTACACGCAGTTTCCCACTTAGCTATCTGTCCTCAGGTGAAGAACATGAGTTCTCAGTCATCAGAAAGAAAAACCCTCATGACTTGATTTACAAACGCTACCTCTCCGTTATTAAACACAATATATTTAATGAGAAACTGATGGGCAGATTTCCACATGCCAAGCCGTCACTTTTTTCATCTCCTAAGAGGCCAACTATGAGAGTATATGTCTCTGTTTCCCCGTAGAGACAACAGTGGTCATGACTTAGGTTAATGGTAATATTTGGGAGAAAGAGGAAAAAGGCACAAAGCTCCTAAGACGCAGTTTTGGAACCCAAAACCTCTGTTTTCAGCCCAGCCCCGGTCTGTGGGGACACACGGGTGTGCACAGACTGCACCACGCATGGACGTGACGCACATATTCAGCTTCGGAACATAGTTCGGGGCCCTTTACAGAGACGCGTTAACATCGTCTCCCCCCACAGGCACATGCCCACCCAGCAGCCTCCGACCGCAGGGGAGGGCGTGGGGCTGTGCAGACGTGCCTGGCCCCGCACTAGAGCTTGGGATACACCTGCAAGGGTCATGTCGGCGCCTCAGCCAGAGAGGCAGAGCCACGTACCGGTGCAGGGCTGTTATCTAGGTGTTTCCTAGGTGATAAAAGACCTGGTTCCCGCTAAGTGTCCTCTCCGTGCCCTTCTAGAAAGAAGGAAGAGTGGCACTTGAGCCAGATGAAGGAAGGATTCTAAGGGACGAGCCTAGCTGACCTGAGAGAAACCACCTTGCACCGTTGCTGGATAAGCCTCCTCTCCCCGGGGAGGCTCACTGGCACCTGCTGGGTCTGCCCCCCACCCCCTCATAGCCATGTGCCAGCTCACACCACGGAGGAGCCCACGGCCCCCAAAGGCTTGTGAACAAATGAGTGATAAATATGAAAGAGCGGATCAACACTAACCATATCTGTTCCAGAAAAGGAGGGCATCCATCCTGTTTTATGTTCTAATCTCTAAGAAAAACTTAACAGATTTATTGAACCAATGACATTCCTTAGATCCTCCTTCAGAAACACTTGCATGAGCAGACAATCCTCTTAAACCACGAGTTCTCACCCAGGAGAGATGCTGGATCCTAGGGGACATGTGGCAAAGTGGAGACATTTTTGGTTGTCACCACAGCGTGGGGGGACGGGGGTACTACTGGCATCTGGTGGGCAGAGGCCACAGATGCTACATAGGACGGTCCCCACGACACAGATATCCAGCCCAAGATGTCAGGAAGGAAAGAGCTTAGACACGGCCCGAAACAAGTATAATGCGCCGCACATTTTGGTTACGTTGGTTACTTCCTTACTGAGTCCATCCATCTTTGGGGAAGGAAAACTCGGCAGGCAGCCTTTCTGGGAAGGGAGACAATCAAAATACTCCACAGGTGGACTCCAGAGGATTTATTTCCAAAGCTCTTTCACCAAAAAGAGAATTTTGCTTTGCATCTTAGCACACTCGGGAGAAGATCCCAACCCGTAGGGAGATACTGGCAAAGTAATTTTCACTTAGACACGTGGCCTGATTTTATTTCTTGGACTTGACATGCTGCACACAATTTTCCTTAGACATCGACCGAAGTGAGGGCATGGGAGGTACAAGCACCACCTGGCCCTCAGAGGTATTGAAGATCCTTCCTAAAGGGAAGTCAGAGAAAATCCAGGTACCTAGCTCCTTCTAGAACCTTCCATGCTAAATACTGCTGACCTTCACCTCCAAAGAACCTCACAGATGGGAATCTGAAGACTCGCTGAAACGCTGCTCTGACTTCAGGTATGGGCTTCCCTCTCTGGAAAGCCCGCATCGCAATCACCTGCTCTGGTTGACACCAGAGCCTAGGGGGACCTACATCTGTCTGGTAGGTTGGAGATGCAGGATTGGCCTCACAGCTGCCCCCACTTGCCAACGTCCAAAGCTTCTGGCCCTCTCCCTCCTGCTCCGGCAACAGGTCACCCCCACAACAGTCCCAGAATGCAGGTAAACACCGCCACGTGGCACCCGTGCTCCTTTGCCAGCCCCCCTCCTCCTGGCCCCGGGGAGAAGTGCTTCCACCCTCCTCCAGGAGCACAGCCGCGCCCTCCCAGCACGTGCCTGGGAACAGGTCCCCGCCCTTCCTTGCTGCCTCTTCCAAACTGCGCTGCTGTGGAGGCCTGGGAGAAACAAGAAATGGCCCGAAGCTACACCCTGGGCTGCTTACCGCCACAGCCTCAGGTATAAAGACCAAGGGACCCTCAAACTGTTCCCCACCAGGCCTGACAACTTCCTGGCCAGCACAGACCCAAGGAGGAGGAGCAACACCCCCCAGCCCCCGACCACCTGCGGCAGGTGCACCGCCGGCGCCCTCCTTTCTTTGGCTTCCTGGCCATGGAGGCTCCCTGAGCTGTGGCGTCACCTCCCTTCAGGCCACAAGGCCTCCCCACGACCGGCCAGGGGGACAGGGAGAGGGTCACCCTCAGGAAAACTTAATCTCTATCTACGGCCCCCGCCCCCGAACTCCTGCCCAGCCAACGCCTCCTCTAAAAGCCCCCCACAGGCTCCTCCAGTGGGACTGGTCTTGGCACAGGAAGGGGCGATGCTGGCAACCTCGGTGAGCTTTTTCACCCTCCTCCTCTCCTTCCCGCCCCTTGAAAACCCACCATGTAGTGGCAGCGTTTCTGATGGGCCCCAGTGCATTCAGATTGATCAGCCCTACAAGCTGACCCTCCCAATGTACATTCATCACGGCTGTTAAGCTGCATTTTTAAAACCAAAACCCTCATCATCTCGGGCACCCGGGTGGCTCAGTGGTTAAGCGTCTGCCTTCAGCTCAGGTCAGAATCCCAGGGTTCTGGGATAGAGCCCCACATCGGGCTCCTGCTCAGCTGGGAATCTGCTTCTCCCTTTCACTCTCCCTCTGCCCCGACCCCCAGCTCGTGCTCTCTCTCTCTCTCAATTAAATGAATAAAATCTTAAAAACAAAAACAAAAACTCTCATACTCATTTCACGGCTCAGAAACCACCACAGGCCCCACGGCAATGAAGACCAGGCCCCCGCAGCCCTCTCCTTCCACGGAGCCTCGCACCCACATGCTCCCTGCTCTTCTCAAAGCGCCAGGCCTTCCACACCTGCCCACCGGCCCGAGCTGGTCCCACGTCCCTTCCCACCCGCAGACATTAAACCACTTGCTCAAGGGCCAAACCAAAAGCCACCTCCACGGTGAAGGCTCCCAAGACTCTCCCCAGCTCACAGACAGATGCCTCCCTCCTCCGACTACCCCGAGCCCCACTTCTGTTGGCCTGGTCCCCCCTGCCTCCTTCCTGGACAGCGGAGCGTGCCGCTGGAGGCCCCCTGGCACCCGGGGACCGAAGATGAGCTTCTCAGCACTGCCCTGGACACCCACCAGGAAACTGTTGTAAAATCCCTCCCCTGGCCTGGCCTGGCTTTTCCCTGTGTACAGTTATCGAGATGGACAAGTACGTGTGTGCATGCATTCGGTCACGGACAGCAAGGGCACTCCCGGAACGCAGGAGGACCCGCAGTGTTAGCGGCAGCTGTTGTCCTTGCTGATGGTCAAGGACGGGAAGGGTATCCCACTCATCTCCATGCTCTAACCCTGGCTCATCTCTGGGCCTGCCAGGTGCTTCATGAACGTCTGTCCAGCGTTTGAGGAGTGGTTGGTGAAGGCCAGCACATCCACTAGGAAGGGGGGGCGGGTGGAGCTGATGACGTGCTCCAATCCCGTGAAGCTGTTCCCCTAAGTTGTCCGGTTACTGACAAAGGTGCAGAGACGCCGCAGAATATGGAGCTCATCTATAAATTCCGAGGCAGCCCTCTTCTCGGCCTTACACATTAACACCTGAGTTCCGGCACCGGGATTCCAGAGAGGATGCTGAAGGCAGGCTCCTGAGGGCAAGCGCCCTGCTCCCTTTCTAACACAAAGGGCACTTCCTTCTTGGAGAAGGGGACATGGACGCTCACAGACCCCACTGAGGGCTGCCCCGATGGGCCGGATGGCAGAGCATGGAACAGCACAAGGGCCAAGCTCCCTTTCCCTGAGAAGAGAATGGAGGAAAGGACAGCCACACCTGCTCAGAGACAAAGATGAGGCTGGCTTCAGGAGCTGGGAGTGGAAAAGCCCAGAGAGACAGGCCCACCGAGACAGCCCCTCAAACCTCCAGCGCTGCAGAGGACTGAATAAGCTCGCTCCTGACCCTCTTTGGGGCACCCGGGTGCCCCAGTTGGTTGAGCCACTGCCGTCGGCTCAGGTCATGATCCCGGACACCCGGGATCGAGTCCCACATCAGGCTCCAGCTCCACAGGGAGTCTGCTTCTCCCTCTGACCTTCTCCCCTCTCATGCTCACTCTCTCTGTCTCTCTCTCAAATAAATAAGTAAAATATTTAAAAAAAAAAAAAAAAAAACCTCACTCCTGACCTGCTTAATATCCAGGAGCAGCCATTCATGATATTTTGAGAATTCCTACGCCCTATCTTTCTTTGCACCTTGTCTTCTTTTTAACAGCTGAAACAACTTCCAGAAACTTCCAAAAATAAATTAAATGCTGTTTGAGGAACAGCCCTTGGGATAATTCGATCAGAAATGGCAGGTGGAAGGAGCTGGCAGGTGGAGGCAGGGGGTGAGGCAGGTGGGTGGTCTCTGGTTGGGGGATTTCCAGGAAATCAGCCTGGAATGACATCATCCTTGTTACTTTCCAGAACCACATCAGAGAACAGTGGTTTAGTACTGATCAATTCGAATTCAAGGGCCACACCTGTGAACAGGACAAATCTCGGCCCTTAGGAGCTTCCATTCTAGCTCACAGGGTGAAAATTTTAAAAGCAGAGCCATGCTCAGGTTTTTGCTCCAGCTGTTTTCTCTCCCTGGAACAGTCACCATGGCCCCTGGCCCAGATTTCTGCCCAGCCGCCTCCCTCAGCACTTTCAAGTCTTGCTGCGATCTCGCCTTCTGGATGAGGCCTGTTTTGACCACATTCTATTAATAACTGCCAGCGCCACAAATAACAACAATGCAAAGGAAAGGAAGGGGGAGGAGAAGCTACAAACTACTGAGCCAGCTTCCTGCCAGGCGCCCTCTGGGGCCGGCGCCCGTGCTCTGATCTGGGCCAGGCTGGGACCACTTGGAATTCGAGGACTTTGGGACCTGATAACAGGCCTCATTCCAAAGCCCATGCTCTTCATCCCAGTTCTAAACAGCTACTGCGGGTTGAATAGTATCCCCCAAAAGATTTGCTGAAGTCTTCACCCCCAATACCTAGGAATGTGGCCTTACTTGGAAAGAGAGTCGTCGCGGATGTGGTCGAGCTCAGCGAGGTCACACTGGACTAGGGCAGGCCCTAATGCAGTGACTGAAGGTCAGGTGATGACAGGGACAGACTGATGGGTGGGACAGAGCTGAGCACCAAGGAGGTGACTGAAATGTTCCACAGTAAAAAGTGGTTTTCAGGGACGCCTGGGTGGCTCGGTTGGTTGGGCGGCTGCCTTCGGCTCAGGTCATGATCCCAGCGTCCTGGGATCGAGTCCCACATCGGGCTCCTTGTTGGCGGGGAGCCCGCTTCTCCCTCTGCCTCTGCCTGCCCCTCTGTCTGCCTGTGTTCATGCTCTCTCTCTAACAAATAAATAAATAAAATATTTTTAAAAAAAAGTGGTTTTCAAAACTTGACAAAAAAATGTTTACAAAAGTAAGCCATTTGCTTTCTTTTTAAAAGTAAGTTTCTCGGGGCACCTGGGTGGCTCAGTGGGTTGGGGCCTTTGCCTTCGGCTCAGGTCATGGTCCCGGGGTCCTGGGATCGAGCCCCGCATTGGGCTCTCTGCTCAGCAGGGAGCCTGCTTCCCCCTCTCTCTCTGCCTGCCTCTCTGCCTACTTGTGATCTCTGTCAAATAAATGAATAGGATCTTTAGGGGGAAAAAAAAAAGTAAGTTTCTCTTCACCTAAACATATTAAAATTAAAGCACACAACAGAAAAGCTGTGACTGAGAATAAAAAAGCAAACCCATGGTTTCTCAGATGGCGACGGAGATTCATTTTCTGATACCGTGAAACCATTTGTTAGAAATAGGGCACACTCCTATTCTTAGCGCATTGAGAGGAAAGTTGTCTTCAAAAGTAACCATATTATAGGTTTCAGACATCTTAACACAACACTTGGGGATAAATAATTAAGATTTGTTCATTATACTTGGGCACCTGATGGTTCTATTTATTATACTATAAATTAGTTGACCTAAATGCTATTTTTTTGAACTAAGCTTTTTTAAGAACTGTAAAGTTTTTAAAAGAGAACAGTGTGCGGGGAGCCTGGGTGGCTCAGTGGGTTAAAGCCTCTGCCTTCGGCTCAGGTCATGATCCCAGGATCCTGGGATCGAGCCCTGCATCGGGCTCTCTGCTCAGCAAGGAACCTGCTTCCTCTTCTCTGTCTCTGCCTGCCTCTCTGCCGACTTGTGATCTCTGTCTGTCAAATAAATAAATAAAATCTCTTAAAATTTAAAAAAAAAATAAAAGAGAACAGTGTGTACTTCTATTATTTGCAAGTTGCCTGGAGAAAGCATGCTCCCCACCTCTGCTGGTGAGACTAAGATGATAGTGTGAACCAGCGGGGAGCACAGCCTGCAGGGCAGAGAAACGACAGGCGACAGGCCGGCCTCCCACCACCCCCCATGCCTCCCCCCAGAAGCTTCGTCTGGGACTTTGAACCCTTCTGCAGACCCACCGCCACTTTCAGGTGGCCGTCACTGAGTGGAAGAACATTGACCTGGGGGCAGCCCGGCTCCTCCAGCCCCCGTGAGCTCCCCATAGTCTCTTGCTCAAGTCCCCCACAGTCCCTCACTGTCCGCCACTCGGGGCCCCCCTGCCTCCTCACCCAGCCTGACTTCACCATCCACACGAGACACCACCAAGCCCCGCCCTGTCCTCCTGAGAAAGCCCCGCCCACCCCACCGTACAGGGCCCTGAGCAACCCCTACTCCGCCCCCCACTCACACCCTGCAGTGGCCCTGGTCCCACCCCGCCTACCCCGCCACCCCTCCCGCTAGGGCCCTGGCTGGCCCTCAGCTGGCAAGTCTTCGTGTGCTTAGTTTTCCATCATCTACCATTAAATTGTCTCCAAACGCTCTGCAAAAAACACTAGTCTCCTCCCCCTGAGTTCAAAAACGTGAGGTAACCCATCTGTTCCCTCTCTCTTAGACATATCACTCATGGGCCTTGCCATCCTCCTGTGTCCAATGACTTTTCCAGATCTGCTGCCCAGCCAGATGCTTGTCAATTTCATTCTTTCCAAACACCAGCATTTTACTTTGTTAATAATATTTAATTCTGGAGGCCCCTGGGTGGCTCAGTTGGTTCAGTGTCTGCCTTCGGCTGGGGTCATGATCTGGCTGGGATTGAGCCCTTTGTCCTGAGGAGGCAGCCTGCTTCTCCCTTTTCCTCTGCTGCTCCCCCTGCTTCCGCTCTCTGTCAAACAGATAAATAAAATCTTAAAAAATAATATTTCTGTTTTCTATATCTTTCACTTCAGCTCTTTAATTTTCCTTCCTTCTGCTTTCCTTAAGTTTATTATATTCTTTTAACTTCTTAAATGGGTCACTAAGCTCAGTAATGTTCAGCCTTTTTTTGTTGTTTTAAAGTAAGCATTTAAGCTTAACCTTTTCCCTTTTATGGCATCCCATATGCTTTTATTTGTAGCATTTTTATTATCAGTTTAAATGGTTTCTAATTTTCTTTATGATTTCTTTTTGACTCATGAATTATGCAGAAGTATATCTCCTACTTTCCAAATGGATGAGGTTCTCTATATTTTGTTATTGATTTCTAGCTTGATTGCATTGTGGTCAGAGAATGTGCTCGACAGAAGTTCCTGGAAATATGCTGAGGCTTGCTTTATGACCCTCTCTACATGATCAGTTTTCATAAGTGGATTATACATGTCTGCAAAGAAGGTGCATTTCTTTTCATCTGTTGAGAGCCATATTGTACAGGTGGTCACAGAATAACTTTGTTAATTCTGCCGTTCAAATCTTTTTTGCCCTTACTGATTGTTAAGAATGACTTCAGGGGCGCCTGGGTGGCTCAGTGGGTTGGGGCCGCTGCCTTCGGCTCAGTCATGGTCCCAGGGTCCTGGGATTGAGCCCTGCATCAGGCCTCTGCTCTGCGGACAGCCTGCTTCCCCCCTCTCTCTCTGCCTGCCTCTCTGCCTACTTGTGATCTCTGTCTGTCAAATAAACAAAATCTTAAAAAAAAAAAGAATGACTTCACCTATCAACTACTAAAAGGTATTAAAATGTCCTATAACGGAATGCCTGGATGGCTCAGTTGGTTAAGCTGCTGCCTTCGGCTCAGGTCATGATCCCAGCATCCTGGGATCGAGTCCCACATCGGGCTCCTTGCTCGGCAGGGAGCCTGCTTCTCCCTCTGCCTCTGCCTACCACTCTGTCTGCCTGTGCTTGCTCACTCTCTAACAAATAAATAAATCTTTTAAAAAAATAAAAATAAAAAAAATAAAATAAAATGTCCTATAGGATTTCAGTTTCTCCTTGCAATTCTGCCAAGTTTTGCTTCATATATTTTGCATAAACAGAATGTTATGGCTTACATAAAAGTTTAGAACTGTAACATGTTCCCAGTGAATGAAACCTTTCATCATTATTTAAAGACTCTCTGACCACAGTAATGGTTCTGCCTTTTTTTTTTAAGATTTTATTTATTTATTTGACACAGAGAGAGAGAGAGATCACAAGTAGGCAGAGAGAGAGGGAGAAACAAGCTCCCTGCCAAGCAGGGAGCCCAATGTGGGGCTCGATCCCAGGACCCTGAGGCCATGACCTGAGCTGAAGGCAGAGGCTTAACCCTCTGAGTCACCCAGGCGCCCCTAGTTCTGCTTTAAAACCTATTTTACATTATACCAATGCAGCTTCATGGGGTTTCTTTTGGCTGATATTTTATTTCTCCTTTTCCCAATTTTACTTTCAATTTTTCCATATAATTCCATGAGTTCTTACATAACCCAGGGGGACTTAACACCTTGCATTTTAAAAATCAGCAGACTCGGCTCTGAGCCAGGAGGGCAAGAGGAAACGGAGTGCCCACCCTTAAAGAGAGAGCACCACAAACAACTCAGGAGATACACCAGGAGGCAGCAGTTAAGAAAAATGCCTGGCGCATACCAGAGGGAGCGTTACTCAGGATCACTGGGGGAACTTCTCCAGGAACAGAGGAGCTGGCTGGCACCATTTCCTTCCCCCACACCCCCAACACAAACACATGACCACCTGCGGGAACAAGCACAGCACCAACACTTTTGCCTTACTTGCTGATAGCACAGCCCAGCCCACCCCCAACCCCCATCTTCCACTCCCCACCTCCATGCTATGGCAGATCTGCCCCCTTCAGGCAGGCCTGCCTCAGTCCTGGTGCTCTGGGTCCCCTCCCCCAGAAGACCAGCAGCTGGCAAACCTTGATAACAGTGCACCTCCCCCACCCCCGCTTGCTTTGCTGGGCTAACCCCTCCAAGGCGGCTGACCTCCGTTCTGCTGGTGACAGGTCCCCTCTTGCAGAGGGCCTACATGCAAACCTCGCAAACACTGTGCATCTCACCCTGTGAACGTTGCAGATCCACCCCCTCCAATATGCTCTAGGCCAGAGCCCCTCCAAAGCAGTACCACAGGACTGGCAGTGTGTAAGCAGCTCTGACAGAGGCCAGCACCACTCCAAAGTGACCCCTGCCACAGGGAGAGGGAAAGATAACGACACACACACCATTCAGACTGCAGGGCCCCAACAGTGACCTGGGGGCAGATACCTGGTCTGACTACAGGCCCCAAACACCAAGGAAAGCTTCTGAGGGGACAACACAGGAAAAGCATCCTGCATTTCGGTGCTATTGTATCTTGCAAACACCTGGTATGACTCAACTCAAACCTCAGGCGGGCCCCAGAGTGGCCCATTTATACCACAGGGACAAAACACTGCCCACAACAGGCAAAGTGAGCCACTGCAGATGACTAGACTAGGAAAAAGCAGCTCGGTCACAAAAGCAGGGTACACAACACATACTGGAGACACCCCTAGAGAAACAGGTTCTGGTGAACAGGAGACACTACACTGAAGGGCACAACAGAACATCTTCAGAAAGCTACTGCTTTCCAGAGCAAAAGACATAGCTGATACAGAGAAACATTCACAGAGTTAGATAAAATGAGGAGACAGAGGAATATGTCCCAAATGAAAGAACAGGACAAAATCACAGCAAGAAACCTAAGTGAAATGGAAATAAGGAATATGTCTGATAGAGAATTTAACATAATGATCTTAAAGATACTCACTGGACTTGAAAAAAAGAGTGGAGGACCTCAGTGAGGCCCTCACAAAAAGGACCAACCAGAGATAAAGAACATAAGAAATAAATTAAAAATACACTAGATGGAATAAATAGGAGACTAGAGGAAGCAGAAGAACAAATCAGTGACCTGAAGGACAGAGTAATGGAAAACAATCTGAGCAGGTGAGAGAGAAAAAAGTTATGCAAAATGAGAATAGACTTAGGGAACTCAGCAACACCATCAGGCTTAACAACATTCACATTATGGATATCCCAGAAGGAGAAAAGAGAGGTAAGGGGGAAGAAAATTTATTTGAGGAAATAATAGCTGAAAACTCAAATCTGAGGAAGGAAACAGTAATCTAGATCCAAGAGGCAAAGAGATTCCCCCAGTGAAATCAACCCAAGCTGGTCCACACCAACACACACAGAAATTAAAATGGCAAAAAGTACAGATGAAGAGAAATGTTTAAAAGCACCAAGAGAAAAGAAAGCAATTACATACAAGGGAAACCCATAAGGCTATCAGCTGATTTTTCAGCAGAAACTTTTTGGGCCAGAAAAAAAGTGGCATGCTATATTCAACGTAATGAAAGAAAAAACCTCCAGCCAAGAATATTTTATTCCAGCAAAGCTGGAAGACAGATAAAGAAGGAATAGCAGGAGAGATAAGGAGTTTCCCTTACAAAAGTTAAAGAAATTCAGGACTACTGAATCAGCCCTATAAGAACTGTTACAGGGGATTCTCAGAGTGGAAAAGAAAGACCATAACTAAAAGTAAAGAAAGCAGGAGGCACAAAAGCAGTAAAAATAAGTATATCTATAAAAATCAGTCAAGGGACTCACCAAATAAAAGGATGTAAACTATGCCACCATAAATCTAAAATGTGGGAGGACAGGAGTAAGAATGCATTCATGCTTGAATGACTATCAGCTTAATACAGACTGCTATATGCAGAAGATATTATATACATACCTAATGATAACACAAATCAAAAGCTAACAATAAATATGCAAAAAAACCCAGAAAGAATCCAAGTATATCACTCAAGAAAGCCAACTAATCATGAGAGAAAAGAGCGAGGAAAGAAAGGAACAGAGAACTACTGAAATAACCATAAGACCAAAAAAAAAAAACCAAAAACCAGAAAACCTACAACCATAAGACAAGTACCAAAATGGTAATAAACACATATCTATCAGTAATTACTGATAGATATTACTATCTATTTTAGTAATACTATTTTAGTAATACTATCAGTATTACTTTGAATGTAACTGTACTAACACTCTAACCAAAAGACATAAGGTGACAAAACAGATTTAAAAACAAAACAAAACAAAAAGACCCATCTACATGCTGCCTACAAAAGACTCATTTCAAACGTAAAGACACAAACAAACTGAAAGTGAGGGAATGGAGAAGCATTTATCATGCACAGAGATGTGAAAAAGAAAGCCAGGATAGCAATACTTATATTAAAATAAACTTTTAAACAAAGACTGAAACAAAAGACAAAGGATACTATATAAAGAAAACAATCAACAAAAAGCTAGAACAATCATAAGTATTTATACACCTAACATGGGAGAACCAAATATATAAATCAGTTACTAACAAACATAAGAAAGTAATCAATAGTAATTTAATAATAACAGAGGATTTTGACTCCTCACTTACATCAACAGACAAATCACCAAAATGGAAAATCAACAAGGAAACGTTCGCTTTAAATTACATATTGGACCAGATGGATTTAACAGACATATTCAGAGCATTCCATCCTAAAACAACAGAACACACATTCTTTTCAAGTGCACCATGGAACATTCTCCAGAACACACCACATATTGGATCACAAAACAAGTCCCAAGAAATTCAGAAAGACTGAAGTCACCATGCATCTTCTCCGACCACAATGCTGTTGAACTAGAAATCAACCACAAGAAAAAAACTAGAAAGAGCACAAATACATGGAGGTTAATTAACATGCTACTGAACAATAAATGGATCAACCAAGAAATCAGAGGAAATAAAAAAATACGTGAAGTCATGAAAACATAACAGCCCAAAATCTTTGGGATGCAGTAAAAATTTACAGCAACAGGCCCTATCTCAAGAAGAAAAATCTCAAATAAACACCTAACACCTAACCTTATACCTAAATGAGCTAGAAAAAGAAGAACAAATAAAACCCAAAAACAATAAAAGGAAGGAAACAATAAAGATGAGATCAGAAATAAACAAAATAGAAACTAAAAAACAATAAAACAGATCAGTGAAACCAGGAACTGGTTTCTGAAAAAAATCAATAACACTGATAAATCTTTAGCCAGAAGAGAAGGAACAGGAGGAGGAAAAGAAGAAGATGACGACAATGATGACAAAGACAAGGAGAGAGAACTCAAACAAAATCAGAAATGAAAGAGGAGAAATAATAACCAACACCTCAGAAATATGAAGATTATAAGAGAACATTATGAAAAGTTATATGCCAACAAACTGGACAACCTAGAAGAAACAGATAAATTCCTAAAAACATATGACCTTCCAAAACTGAATCAAGAAGAAACAGAAAATTTGAGTAGGCCAGCCATGAACTTGAATCAGCAATCTAAAAACTCACAACAGAAGAAGAAGAAAGAAGGAAGAAGGAAGAAGGAGAAGGAAAGAAAGAAAGAAAGGGAGAAAGAAATCCAGCACGATACTGCTCCACAGGTGAATTCTACCAAATACTTTTTAAAAATATATTATTTATTTATTTGACAAAGAGCAAGAGATCACAAGTAGGCAGAGAGGCAGGCAGAGATAGAGGGGGAAGCAGGATCCCCGCTGAGAAGAGAGCCTGATGCGGGGCTTGATCCCAGGACCCTGAGATCATGACCTGAGCTGAAGGCAGAGGATTAACCCACTGAGCCATCCAGATGCCCTGAATTCTGCCAAATATTTGAAGAAGAATTAATACCTATTCTTCTCAAATTCTTCCAAAAAATAGAAGATGAAGAAAAACTTCCAAATTACTTCTGTAGGCCAATATCACCCTGATACCAAAATCAGATAAAGATACCATCAAAAAAAAAAAAAAAGAGAGAGAGAGAGAGAGAGAGAGAGAGAGAACTACAGGCCAATATCTCTGATGAACATACATGCAAAAATCTTCAACAAAATAATAGCAAATCAAATCCAATAATACATTAAAAAAATCATTCACCACAATCAAGTGGACTTTTTTCCCATGATACAAGGGTGGCTCAATATTTGCAAATTAATCAATGTGATACATCACATCAATAGGAGAAAGGATAAAAACTACATGATTGTTTCAATAGGTGTAGGAAAAGAGCGTGACAAAGTACAACATCCAGTCATGATAAAAACCCTCAACAAAGTAGGTTTAGAGGGAACATACCTCAACATAATAAAAGCTACCTATGAAAAACACATAGTTAACATCATACTCAGCGGTGAAAAACTGAAAGCTTTTCCCCTAAGGTCAAGAACAAGACATGGGTGTCCCCTCTCACCACTTTTATCCAACACAGTACCCGAAGTCCTAGCCACACTGATCAGACAAGAAAAAGGACTAAAAGGTACCCAAACTGGTAAGGAAGAAATAAAAATTTCACTATTTGCAGATGACATGGTACTATATATAGAAAACCCTAAAGACTCCACAAAAAACCTACCAGAACTGATTAATGAATTCAGTAAGATCACAGGATTCAGAAATCTGTTGCATTTCTATGTTAATAATGAAGCAGAAGAAAGAGAAATTAAGAAATCAATCCCATTTACAATTGCACCAAAAAATATTAATAATAAAATACCTAGGAATCAACTTAAAGGAGGTGAAACTCTGAAGCTATATTTATATTTATTTTTTTTTTTATTTGACAGAAAGATCACAAGTAAGCAGAGAGGCAGGCAGAGAGAGGGGAAGCAGGCTCCCTGCTGAGCAGAGAGCCTGATGTGGGGCTCGATCCCAGGACCCTGGGATCATGACCTGAGCTGAAGGCAGAGGCTTAACCCACTGAGCCACCCAGGCACCCTGAAACTCTGAAACTATAAACTACTCTGAAAACTATAAAGCACTGGTGAAAGAAACTAAGGACAACACACAAAAAAAATGGAAATATAGTCCACACTCATGAAACAGAAGAACAAACATTGTTAAAATTCCATACTACCCAAAGCAATCTACAAATTTGATGCAATCCTTATCAAAATACCAACAGCATTTTTCACAAGCAATCCTAAAATGTGTATGGAAACACAAAAGACTCCAAATAGCCAAAGCAATCTTGAAAAAGAAAAACAAAGCTGGAGGTATCACAATTCCAGCTTTCGAGTTATATTGCAAAGCTGTACTGATCAAAACAACATGGTTCTGGCATTTTAAAAAAATAGACACATAGATCAATGGAAAGAATAGAAAACTCAGAAGTAAACCCACAAGAGAAAAGTGACCACTTTCTGGAAGATAGAACGTGGGGAGAAGTGAATCCAAGGTGACAGACAGGAAGGGAGACCGCAGGGGAGGAGCTGGCTCCCAGCAAGCAGCGGAGCAGTGGAGCACAAAATCAGAACTTGTAGAAGTCCGCTCCACTGAGAGATGTCCCTCCAGAGGCTAAGCGGGGCATGGAGCCCTCCCAGAAACAGTGTGGTCTCAGGTCCTGTGGGGTCACAGAAAGACCAGGGATATCTGAGTGTGGCAGAGCCTCCAGGTATTGGAGCAGCCGACTACAGAGACGGAGCCAAGGAGTGAGCTCTCAGCTAAGGGCTACCTTCAACCATGATCTAAGGCACAGTCGAGCCACTGCTCTTTATCAGGGACCCCACAAGTGGCAGATCTGGGAAGACTCACCTTCCTGCCCTAGGAGGAGCAGTGCAGGAGTGTGCAGAAGGAATCTGCTGGGTTTGGAGACTCCGAATGGGGCCATGTGCCACAGATAGAAACGCTCAGTCACAGGCTGGGAGAGCTTGGAGTGCGGCTGGAGATCAGGGACACGGGAGGGACTGACTGCTTTTCTCTGAAGGTGCATTAAGGAGTGGAGCCCTGAGCAATCAGCTCCTACATGGCCAGAGCCTGGGAGGCAGCCACCTTCATGCCCATCCTCCAAAGTGGTGTGGAAAGCGTTCAGGGAATAGAAGTGCCCAAGAGCGAACCCGAGCAGATTGCTTACCGGGGCCCCTGGCCAGGGCGGTGCAGTTCTACCTCAGGCAAAGACATTTGAGAATCACTACAACAGTCCCTTCCTCAAGAAGATGAACAAAGGGGTACCTGGGTGGCTCAGTGGGTTAAGCCTCTGTCTTTAGCTCAGGTCATGATCTCAGGGTCCTGAGATCAAGCCCCACATCAGGCTCTCTGCTAAGCAGGGAGTCTGCTTCACCTTCTCTCTCTCTGCCTGCCTCTCTTCCTACTTGTGATCTCTCTCTGTCAAATAAATAAATAAAATCTTAAAAAAAAAAAAAAAAGAACATGAACAAGAACATCTAGCCAAGACCAAGTTCACTGATCAATGAGAACTGCTAACATCAGAACTATAGGAATACAGAGCATGGAATTCATGGGCTTTTTCCAGTGATTCTTTAGTCTTTTAAAGTTAAATTTTTTATTTTTTTCTTATTCGATTTTTTAAAACTTTCCTCTTTCCTATTTTAACATTTTTTAACTATTTTATCTTATCAATACCTTCTTAAAAATCTTTTAAAATTTTCATTGTTAGTGCCTTCTTAGCACAGTAGGCAGCACGTGTCTCATAAATCTTCATTGTTATAGTCATAGTTTATCCCTTAATTGTATTTAGCCTTATTTTTTGTATACACATGGGTTTTTCTTTCCTTAAAATGTTGGGATACAGGGACACCTGGGTGGCTCAGTTGGTTAAGCGGCTGCCTTCGGCTCAGGTCATGATCCCAGCGTCCTGCGATCGAGTCCCACATCGGGCTCCTTGCTCAGCAGTGAGCCTGCTTCTCCCTCTGCCTCTGCCTACCACTCTGTCTGCTTGTGCTCGCTCCTGCGCTCTCTCTCTATCTGACAAATAAATAAATAAAATCTTAAAAAAAAATGTTGGGATACAGTTTCTTCTAACAGATCAAAACAAACCCTAAATCTAGCACATGGCTTTGTTCTAGTCTCCAGCCTGATCACATGCTTCTCTTTTTTTTTTCCTCTTCAATCAACTTCTCATCAATTCCTTTTTTAGAATCTTTTTTAATTTTCATCTTTACAGTCATATTCCATCCCTGCATCATGTTTAACCTTATTTTTGTATACATATATAAGTTTTTCCTTCTTTAGAAATTTTGGGAGGCAGTTTCTTCTAACAGACCAAAATACACCCAAAATCAAGTGTATGGCACTATTCTATTCACCACTATAATATATATGTGCGTGTGTGTGTGTGTGTGTGTGTGTATACATATATATACATATACATACACATGTGTGTATATACATACACTTACATACACATATACATACACATACTTTTTTTTTCCTCTTCTACCCCCCTCCCCACCCTGGTTTCAGGTCTCTTCTGATTTGGTTAGTCTATATTTTTCTAGGGTCGTTGCTATCCTTTTAGTATTTTGTTCTCTCATTCATCTATTCTTATCTGGATAAAATGACAAGGTGGAAAAACTCACCTCAAAAAAAAAGAACAAGAGGCAGTACCGATGGCTAGGGACCTAATCAATATGGATGTGAGTAAGATGTCAGGTCTAGAGTTCAGAATGATGATTATCAAGGTTCTAGATGGGCTCAAAAAAGCATGGAAGATACTACAGAATCTCTTTCCAGAGAAATAAAAGAACTAAAATATAACCAAATTGAAATTTAAAAAGCTATTAATGAGGTGCAATAAAAAAATGGAGGCTCTTTCTGCTAGGATAATTGAGGCAGAAGAGAGAATTAGTGATATAGAGACCAAATGATGGAGAATAAAGAACCTGACAAAAAGAGATAAACAGGGGTGCCTGGTGGCTCAGTGGGTTAAAGCCTCTGCTTTCAGCTCAGGTCATGATCCCAGAGTCCTGGGATCAACCCCACATCGGGCTCTCTGCTCAGCGGGGAGCCTGCTTCCTCCTCTCTCTCTGCCTGTTTCTCTGCCTACTTGTGATCTCTGTCTGTCAAATAAATAAATAAAATCTTTTAAAAAGAGAGAGAGAGATAAAAAACTACTGGCCCACAAGGGGAGAATTCAAGAGATAGGTGATACCATAAGACAAAACAATATTAAAATAACTGGGAACCCAGAAGAAGAAAGAGAGGGGCAGAAAGTATATTGGAGCAAATTATAGCAGAGAGGGGCGCCTAGGTGGCTCAGTGGGTTAAAGCCTCTGTCTTCAGCTCAGGTCATGATCTCAGGGTCCTGGGATTGAGCCCCGCATTGGGCTCTCTGCTCAGCGGGGAGCCTGCTTCCCCCCTTTCTCTCTGCCTGCCTCCCTGCCTACTTGTGATCTCTCTCTCTCTCTCTGTCAAATGAATAAATTAAAAAAAAAATTATAGCAGAGAATTTCTCTAATTTGGTGTTGGGAACAAGCATTGAAATCCAGGAGGCACAGAGAATCCCCCTCAAAATCAATAAAAATAGGTCAACACCTGGTCATCTAATAGTAAAACTTACAAGTCTCAGTGACAAGGAGAAAATCCTGAAAACAGCTCAGGACAAGAGGTCTGTAACATACAACAATAGAAATATTAGACTGGCAGCAGACCCATGCACAAAGACCTGGCAGGCCAGAAAGGACGGCATGATATATTCAGAGCACTAAATGAGAAAAATACACAGCCAAGAATACTATATCCAGCTAGGCTGTCACTGAAAATAGAAGGAGAGGTTTAAAAAAAAAAAACTTCCAGGACAAAAACTAAAAGAATTTGCAAGCACCAAACCAGCCCTATAGGAAATATCAAAAGGGGTCCTCTAAGCAAAGAGAGAGCCTAAAAGTAACAAACCAGAAAAAACAGAGACAATATTCAGTAACAGTCATCTTACAGGCAATACAATGGCACTAAATTCATATCTTTCAATAGTTACCCTGAATATAAATGGACTAAATGCCCCAATCAAAAAACACAGGGTATGAGAATGGATTAAAAAAAAAAAAGACCCATCGATATGCTGTCTATTAAGAAACTCATTTTAGACTCAAAGACACCTCCAGATTTAAAGTGAGGGGGTGGAAAACAATTTACCATACTAATGGGCATGAAAAGAAAGTGGGGTGGCAATCCTTATATCAGATAAATTAGCTTTTAAGCCAAAAACTATAATAAGAGATGAGGAAGGACACTATATCATACTTAAATGCTCTGTCCAGCAAAAAGTTCTAATGATTTTAAATATCTATGCCCCTGATCTCAGGGCCCTGGTCTCTGGGATCGAGGCCCGCATCGGGCTCTCTGCTCAGCGGGGAGCCTGCTTTCCCGTCTTTCCCTGCCTGCCTCTCTCCCTACTTGTGATTTCTCTCTCTCTGTCAAATAAATAAATAAATCTTTAAAATAAATAAATATATATGCCCCTAACATGGGAGCAGACAATTATATAAACCAATTAATAATAAAATCAAAGAAACACATCAACAATAATACAATAATAGTAGGGGACTTTAACACTCCCCTCACTGAAATGGACAGATCACTTAAGCAAAAGATCAACAAGGAAATAAGGCTTTAATGATATATTGGTCCAAATGGACATTACCTATACATTCAGAACATTTCATCCCAAAACAACAGAATAAACATTCTTCTCTAGTGCACATGGAAAATTCTCCAGAGTAGATCACATCCTGGATCACAAATCAGGTCTCAACCAGTATCAAACGACTGGGATCATTCCCTGCATATTTTCAGACCACAATGCTTTGATGCTAGAACTAAACCAGAAGAAGAAAGTTGGAAAGAACTCAAATATATGGAGGCTAAAGAGCATCAACTAAAGAATGAATGGGTCAACCAGGAAATTAAAGAAGAATTTTTTTGAAAATTCATGGAGACAAATGAAAATGAAAGCACAAGTGTTAAAAAGCTTTGGGACACAGCAAAGGCAGTCCTAAGAGGAAACTATATAGCAATGCAAGCCTTTCTCAAGAAACAAGAAAGGTCTCAAGTACACAACTGAAACCTACACCTAAAGGAGCTGGAGAATGAACAGCAATGAAAGCCTAAACCCAGCAGGAGAAGAGAAATAATAAAGATCAGAGCAGAAACCAATGAAATAGAAACCAAAAGAACAGTAGAACAAATCAAGGAAACTAGGAGCTGCTTCATTGAAAGAATTAATAAGATTGATAAACCCCTAGCCAGACTTATCAAAGAGAAAAGACAAAGGACCCAAATTAATAAAATCATGAATGAAAGAGGAGAGATCACAACCAACACAATTATAAGAACATATTATGAGCAACTATACACCAGCAAACTTGACAATCTGGAAGAAATAGATGCATTCCTAGAGACGTATAAACTACCAAAACTGAACCTGGAAGAAATAGAAAACCTGAACAGACCCATAACCAGTAAGAAGATTGAAGCAGTCATCAAAAATCTCCCAACAAACAAGAGCCCAGGGCCAGATGGCTTCCCAGGGGAGTTCTACCAAACATTTTAAGAATTAATACCTATTCTCCTGAAACTGTTCTGAAAAATAGAAATGGAAGGAAAACTTCTAAACACATTTTATGAGGCCAGCATTACCTTGATCCCAAAACCAGACAAAGACCCCATCAAAAAGGAGAATTACAGACCAATATCTTTGATGAACACAGATGCAAAAATTCTCACCAAAATACTAGGCAATAGGATCCAACAGTATATTTTTTTTTAATTTTTAAGATTTTATTTATTTATTAGTTAGAGAGAGAGAGAGAGAGAGAGCGCGCCACAGGCAGACAGAGAGGCAGGCAGAGGCAGAGGGAGAAGCAGGCTCCCTGCCAAGCAAGGAGCCCGATGTGGGACTCGATCCCAGGACGCTAGGATCATGACCTGAGCCGAAGGCAGCCGCTTAACCACCTGAGCCACCCAGGCATCCCTCCAACAGTATATTAAAAGGATTATTCACCACGACCAAGTTGGATTTATGTCTGGGCTGCAAGGTTGGTTCAATATCCGCAAATCAATCAATCGATGTGATACAATACATTAATAAAAGAAAGAACAAGAACCATACGATACTCTCAATAGATGTTGAAAAAGCATTTGACAAAGTACAGCATCTTTTCCTGATCAAAACTCTTCAGTGTTGGGACAGAGGATGCATAACTCCATATCATAAAAGCCATCTATGAAAAACCCACAGCGAATATCATTCTCAATGGGGAAAAACTGAGAGCTCTTCCCCTAAGGTCAGGAACATGGCAGGAATGTCCACTATCACCACTGCCATTCAACATAGTACTAGAAGTCCTAGCCTCAGCAATCAGACAACAAAAAGAAATTAAACGCATCCGAATCGGCAAAAAAGTCAAACTATCACTCTTTGCAGATGATATGGTACTTTATGTGGAAAACCCAAAACACTCCACTCCAAAACTGCTAGAACTCATACAGGACAGTAAAGTGTCCGGATATATAAAATCAATGCAGAGAAATCAGTTGCATTTCTTTTTTTTTTTTAAGATTTTATTTATTTATTTGATAGAGATCACAAGCAGTCAGAGAGGCAAGCAAGGAGAGAGGAGGAAGCAGGCTCCCCGCGGAGCAGAGAGCCCAATGCAGGGCTCGATCCCAGGACCCTGGGACCATGACCTGAGCCGAAGGCAGAGGCTTTAACCCACTGAGCCACCCAGGCGCCCCAATCAGTTGCATTTCTATACACCAACAGCAAGACAGAAGAAAGAGAAATTAAGCAGTCAATCCCATTTACAATTGCACCCAAAACCATAAGATACCTAGGAATAAACCTAACCAAAGAGGCAAAGAATATGTACTCAGAAAACTATAAAGTACTCATGAAAGAAATTGAAGAACACACAAAGAAATGGAAAAATGTTCCAGGCTCATGGATTAGAAGAACAAATATTGTGAAAATATCTATGCTACCTAAAGCAATGTGCATATTTAATGCAATCCCTATAAAAATACCATCAATTTTTTCAAAGAAAAGGAACAAATAATCCTAAAATTTATATGGAACCAGAAAAGACCCCAAATAGCCAGAGGAATGTTGAAAAAGAAAACCAAAGTTGGCAGCATCACAATTCCAGACTTCAAGCTCTATTACAAAGCTGTAATCATCAAGACAGTATGGTACTGGCACAAAAACACACAGATCAATGGAACAGACTAGAGAGCCCAGAAATGGACACTCAACTCTATGGTCAGCTAATCTTCGACAAAGCAGGAAAGAACGTCCAATGGAAAAAAGACAGTCTCTTCAACAAACGGTGTTGGGAAAATTGGACAGCCACATGCATAAGGATGAAACTGGACCATTTCCTTACACCATACACAAAAATAAACTCTAAATGGATGAAAGACCTCAATATGAGAGAGGAATCCATCAAAATCCTTGAGGAGAATACAGGCAGCAACCCCTCTGACTGCAGCTGCAGCAACTTCTTCCTTGGAACATCACCAGAGGCAGGGAAGCAAGGGCAGAAATGAACTCCTGGGACTTCATCAAGATCAAAAGCTTTTACACAGCAAAGGAAACAGTCAACAAAGCCAAAATACAACTGACAAATAGGAGAAGATAATCCCAAATGACATATCAGATAAAAGGCTAGTATCCAAAATCTATAAAGAACTTATCAAACTCAACACCTCCCCCCAAAAATAATCCTATCAAGAAATGGGCAAAAGACATGAACAGACATTTTTGTAAAGAAGACATCCAAATGGCCAAGAGACACATGAAAAAGTGCTCAACATCACTCAGCATCATGGAAATACAAATCAAAACCACCTCACAACAGTCAGAATAACTAAAATTAACAAGTCAGGAAATGACAGATGTTGGCAAAGGTGAGGAGAAAGGGGAACCCTCCTACACTGTTGGTGAGAATGCAAGCTTGTGCTGCCACTCTGGAAAAACAATATGGAGGTTCCTCAGAAAGTTAAAAATAGAGCTACCCTAAGACCCAGCAATTGTACTGAGTATTTACCCCAAAGATACAAATGTAGTGATCCAAAGGGGCACATGCACCCAAATGCTTACAGCAGCAATGTCCACAATAGCCAAACTATGGAAAGAACCTAGATGTCCATCAATAGATGAATGGATAAAGAAGATGTGGTATACACACACACACACACACACAAACACACACACACACACACACACACACACACAATGGAATACTATGCAGCCATAAAAAATATGAAATCTTCCCATTTGCAACAACATGGATGGAACTAGAAGGTATTACACTAAGCGAAATAAGTCAATCAGAGAAAGACAATAATCATATGATCTCTCCAATAGGAGGAATTTGAGAGGCAGGGTGGGGGGATCATGAGGGGTAGGAAGGGAAGAAATGAAACAAAATGAGATTGGGAGAGAGACAAAGCATAAGAGACTCGTAATCTCAGGAAACAAACTGAGGGTTGCTGGGGGGTGGGAGGGAGGGATAGGGTGTCTGGGTTACGGACATTGGGGAAGGTATATGCTATGGTGAATGCTGTGAAATGTGTAAGCCTGATGATTCACAGACCTGTACCCCTGAAGCAAATAATACATTATATGTTAATAAAAAAAAGAAAGAAACCCACAATTATATTTTCAATTAATCTTCAACAGAGGGGGAAAGAATATGCAACAGGAAAAAGACAGTCTCTTCAATAAATAATGTAGGAGAATTGGACAGCTATATGCAAAAGAATGAAACTAGACCATTTTCTTACACCAGATACAAAAATAAACTCAAAAGGTGTTAAGGACCTAAATGTGAGACCTGAAACCATAAAAATCCTAGAAGACAGTGCAGGGAATAATTTCTCTGCTATCAGCCATAGCAACATCTTTCTAGAAAGATGTTTCTAGATATGTCCCTGAAGCAAGGGAAGCAAAAGCAAAAACAAACTATTGAAACTATATCAAAATAAAAATCTTCTGCACAGCAAAGGAAAGAATCAACAAAACTAAAAGACAACCTACTGAGTGGGAGAAGATATTTGTAAATGATGATCTAATAAGGGGTTAGTATCTGAAATATATGAAGAACTTATACAACTAAATACCAAAACAACAAATAACCCCTTTTAAAAATCGGCAGAAGACACAAACAGGAATTTCTCCAAAGAAGACACCCAGATGACCAACAGACACATGAACAGATGCTCAACATCACTCATCATCAGGGAAATGCAAATCAAAACTACAATGAGCTATCACCTCACAGCTGTCAGAATGGCTAAAATCAAAAACACAAAAAAACAAGTGTTGGCAAGGATATGGAGAAAAAGGAACACCCATGCCCTATTGGTAGGAATGCAGACTGGTATAGCCACTGTGGAAAACAGTATGGAGAGTTCTCAAAAAGTTAACAATAGAACTACCATATGATCCAGTAATCAGACTACGGGGTATTTGCCCAAAGAATACAAAAACATTAAATCAAAAAGAATACATACCCCTATGTTTATTGAAACATTACTTACAATAGCCAAATTATGGAAGCAGCATGTGTCCATCAATAGATGAATGGATAAAGAAGATGTAGTATAATATATATATACACACACATGTATACACATATATAATAATATATATTATATAACATAATATATATATTATACTATATATTCTTTATCTATTATACACATATCCATGTGTATATCCATACACATACATATATGTGTATATATGTATATATATGTATATATGTAATGGAATATTAAGAAGGAAATCTTGCCATCTACAGCAACATAATTGATGCTAGAGTGTATAATGTTAAGTGAAATAAATCAGAGAAAGACAAATACCCAATGAGTTCACTCATGTGTAACATGTAAGAAACAAATGAACAAAGAGACAAAATAAAAAAGAGACTAACCAAAAAACAGACTCTTAACTATAGAGAATGAACTGATGTTTACCAAAGGGTAGTGAGGAGGGGGATGGACGAAATAGGTGGAGGGGATTAAGAGTACACTTATCATGGGGCACCTGAGTGGCTCAGTTCATTGAACTTTGGACTCTTAATTTTGACTCACATCATGATCTCAGGGTTGTGAAATTGAGCCGCATGTCAGGCTCCATGCTGGCCGTGGAGCCTGCTTAAGATTCTCTCTCTCCCTCTCCCTCTGCCTCTCCCCTCCATCTGTATGTATGTTCTCTCTTAAAAAAAAAAAAAAAGTACTGGGACGCCTGGGTGGCTCAGTTGGTTGGGCACCTGCCTTCGGCTCAGGTCATGATCCCAGCATCCTGGGATAGAGTCCCGCATCAGGCTCCTTGCTCGGCGGGGAGCCTGCTTCTCCCTCTGCCTCTGCCTGCCATTCTGTCTGCCTGTGCTCACTCTCTCTGACAAATAAATAAATAAAATCTTAAAAAAAAAAGTACACTTAACGTTGATAAGCATTGAGTAATATATAGAATTGTTGGATCACTATATTTTACACCTGAAACTAATTTAACACTGTCTATTAACTATACTGGGATTAAAATTTTCAAATTAAATAAAAGAATTTTTTTTAAAGCTTTGTTAGATGTCATGATCAGAATTTTCCCATGTATTTGGTGAAAGAGAAAAGTACATCTACCTAACACTAGCACTAATTGGTCCAGCAGCTAGCATGTAATTCTATTTTTTGCTCTTTGGAAGTAGGAGATTTTAAACATTTTAAAAGATGAAATTAAAATGAGTGAGTACATACAAATATTTCATAATGATTTGATAAAAGGGGTTTTAACATTTTTGAACAATGCATACCAACCCTGAAAGAAGTATAAAAGTTTTATCCTTAGTTTCTCTCCAACGTATATTGAGAATTTGGGTGGTTTAAGAAATTCTTTCAGCTACCTTTAATAGAATCAGCTTAATTATCATACTGCTCTAGCTATTTCAGGTTCTTTTCTTCCTAGTTAATGAAACAACTGGGAGATGAATATTGAGAAAAATTGAAAAGAATTATGTTCTGATAAGTTTTTTTTTTTCAAAACTTGGTTTTGGGGGAACTTCTTATTGATGCTCTCATTGCTTTGCTCTCATAAAAATCTCCCTCAGAACTGATATATGTTAAGCACAGTCCAGGGATTGGAAGAGGAAAATAAATGAAAATTATTGTTCTTACTGCCCTTCCCCATATTATTTCTGAACATCACAACTCGGGCCCAAATACCTCACTTCAAACACCAGGCTTCAATCTTAACATGAACATGTATGAGAAAAAAGAATATACAAAATTCTAAGGGTCCGTGATGCTTCCATTAATCACTAAAGGAGTTTTTCCCTTTATCGGATGCTCCAATATTTTGTTTACATGGGACAGTGCGACCTGGTAAGATTTAGGACTGGTGAAGGGGCTGCTTGACTTCTGTGGAGTGGGAAAAGAACGACAATGAACTCGGGCATATTCCCAAGCAGACCCATCTAGGAAACAGTATACATTTAAGTTGAAAATCTGGAATTTAATCCTTTTTACATCTCTTGGAAGCCTTTTGCACCCTCCTGCAGTTACCTGTGCTCTTGTTTGAACACTCGGAATTTGTGTGTACTGATCCCTCCGGGGAGAAGAATCAATTTGTCCCCCTTCTAAGTACATTTCCTAGATTTCTACCAGCTGATGTAAGCCTTTCAGAGCATTCAGAAGCCTCAATGAGAGTGCCCTTAGAGCATCATCTGAGGAAATCTGGATTAAACTGGCCATTTCTCAGAGTTCATCTAATCAAATTGGAAATATGTGCCGATCTCACTTGGCACCGCAATCGAGCAACATGGGAGGTCCACTTTGCCAGTGCAGGAATTCGCTCTGCTTCCAGGAGGCACTGTATTGGGTTCAAGTCACACCTAGTTAGCAGTTGCTAGAGATAACTTTTGCAAGGGGAGGTGCTGTGCTCTTCTGCAAGGGGAAGTGACCGCTTTCCGACTAGGGAAAGGGCAGACTAAGTCTTACGCAGCACCCATAGTATGACTTTGGGGCATGGGAAAAGGTGTAGGGGATGGGGTGGCAGAGAGGCCCTAGAAGAGGGTCTGGGGAGGAAAGGCACTGTGTCTTCATCTCGCAGGTGGCACTGCCCCTTGAGGCTAAGCCCGGAGAGGAAGAGACCCTACCAGGAGCTGAGAACTCAGCCAGGGGCCTCTGTGAAGCAGAGCAGCCTTAGAACCACGTAGTGTCCCAAATCTGGGAAGGTTTGACTACAGGAGGGGAGTGGAGAGAATGGACACAGCCATCTCACCAAGAAGAGGGTCAGCGTGAACTCTAACTTGAGTTTATTAAATGTGAAAGGCATGAAATATGATTGGTTTTACTTTAAGAATGTGTTCTATGAAATTTACACATTTGTAAATTTGTTAATTTGTTTACCAAATTTAATAAATTGTATTTATACCAAAATAGTCTTTGGCATATGTTTTCCTGGAAGCCACCAAAGTGCCCAAAGGGAGAAAGCACAAAAGCATAGCAGTTAGAAGTATGGGTGCTAGAGTCAGACTCCTGGCATTCCAGCCTGCCCTTGACGGACATGCAGTCTATCAGGCTGACAGCCCTAAGCCTCGGTTTTCTGTTTGTCAAGTGAAGAAACCAAATCATACCTATCCTCACAGAGCTGGCATGCAGACAGATGAGTTGAGAAAATGCATATAATGCAGTTGGAACCCAGTAAGATCTCCATAAATTGCTATTATCGTAGATCATGATATAGTCAGTCATACCACGGACTACTACATAGGGTTATGCTGGAGATGGGTGTGTATTTGCCAAAGAAAGATGCATTCATAGTATGGAAAGTATTTCATGTTTTAGGCTGTAAATAGATAGACACGTGATTAGAAGTAAGTCTAGAAATGCATTATGCCAAAGCACTAATAGTGATTGCCTCTGGATAATGGATTTTCAAGAGTATTATGTATTTGTTTAGAGAGAGAATGCACGCACAGTGGGAAGGGGCAGAGGGAGAGAGAAAATCCTAAGCAGGCTCCCTGCCCAGCACAGAACCTGACATAAGACTCGACCTCATAACCCTGAGATCATGACCTGAGCCAAAAATCCAGAGCCAGAGGCTTGTCCAACGGAGCCACCCAGGTACCCTGAAGAGTTTTGTTATTTCTTCTCCCATGTGAGCACACAGTAAGAATTGTGCAACCCAGAAGAGGGTCCTCACCCAACCATGCTGGTACCCTCATCTCAGACTTCCAGTCTCCAATACTAAGAGATATAAACCAATTTTTGCAAGCCATCCAATCTACAGCACTTTGTTATAACAGCCCAAGCAGACTAAGAAACGGTGCCTTAAGAAGCCTGAATCGAAGGTTAAGCCTTTGGTTGTATGGACCTACTTAGTAATGGTGGGTAATCTTTTTATTTTTATTTATTTATTTATTTTGAGAATAGTTGCCACCCAAAGTTACATTTGCTTCTGGTTTCTGGCGTACTAGTGAGCTGACAAGTTTATATACCCTGTTATGTTCACCATAAGTAGAGTTACCATCTCTCCTGTTACTTTGCTATTACAGTATCATTGACCATATTTTCCTTATGCTGTGTCTTTTATTCCGATGACTTACTCATTCCATAACTGGAGCCTGTGTCTCCCTCTCCCCTGCATCCATTTTGCCTGACCTATTCCCTCCTCCCGACCCCTGCTCCAGTAACCATCAGTTTGTTCTCAGTATCCATCAGTCTGATTCTGTTTTAGTTTGTTTCTGTTTTTAGATTCCATTTATGAATGGAATTATATGGTATTTGTCTTTCTCATTCTGACTTACTCCACTTTGTATAATACCCTCTAGGTCCACCCATGTTGTCTTTTTTTTTAAATATTTTATTTATTTATTTGACAGACAGAGATCACAAGTAGGCAGAGAGGCAGGCAGAGGGAGAGACAGAGGAGGAAGCAGGCTCCCCGCTGAGCAGAGAGCCCGATGCGGGGCTCGCTCGATCCCAGGACCCTGGGATCATGACCCGAGCCGAAGGCAGAGACCTTAACCCACTGAGCCACCCAGGCGCCCCCACCCATGTTGTCTTAAATGGCACTATATCATCCTTTGCTATTGTGAATAATGGGGCAATAAACATAGGGATACATATATCTTTGGCAAATACCCAATAATGGAATGATTAGATCCTATGGTATTTCTATATTTAAGTTTTTGAGGAAACTCCATTATTGTTTTCCACAGTGGCTGTACCAATTTACATTCCAATGGTGAGTAAGCTTGACTGCCTCCGCTCTTTACCCTATTTGCAGCAAAATTACTTAAATGGGGAAAGAGGCTCATGAGTGAAAAAACTAAAATTATGAAATGTTGACTATTGTCATCATTAACAACTCTTCTTTAGTGGAAATCTACTTACACAATCCAAAGTTTGAAAAGTAATGAACAGTCATAAATTCTAAGATGTATTCTCCAACTTTACAGATTTTTAGTTACCCCACCCCTAATATTTTTCTTGCCTGTAGTACTCACCGTGCTCCCATCTCTCCCTCTGTACATATTCTGACTAAATATTGACAACACTGATGGCCAACACTGAACCAAGCTCACTCAGTGATATCAGGAGCCACTATAGGCAATGTAATTATTTTCTTTTATTGTGCTTCACTTTGTGGTGCTTCACAATATTGGTTTTTGCTTTTGTTTTTGTTTTTACAAATTAAAGGTTTGTGGCAACCCTGCATCCAACAAGTCTGTTACACCATGTTTTCAACAGCATTTGCTTCCTAGTCTCTGGGTCACCTCCTGATAATTCTCACAGTATTTCCAATATTTCATTACTATATTTGCTACGGTGATCCGTGATCTTTGATGTTACTACTGTAATTGTATGCGAGTGCCACAAATCACACCCACATAAGATGGCGAACTTAATAAATGTTGGGTGTGTTCTGACTGCTTCATGGACTGGCCATTTCCCCAATCCTTCCCTCTCCTTAGGTCTCCCTAGTCCCTGAGACACAACAATATTGAAAATAGGCCAACTAATAACCTTACGATGGCCTCTCTGTGTTCAAATGAAAGGAAGAAGCACATGTCTCTCACTTTCGATCAAAAGTTAGGAATGGTGAAGCTCAGTGCAGAAGGCATGTCAGAAGCCAAGGTAGGCGAAAAGTTAGACCTTCTCTGCCAAACAGTGAGTCAGGCTGTGAATGCAAAGGAAAAGTTTTTAAAGGAAATTAAAAGTGCTACTTCAGTGAACACACGAAATGAGAAGGCAAGAGCGCCTTGTTGTTGGCCTGGAGACAGTGGCAGTGGTCCGCACAGGAGACCACACCAGCCACCCGTTCCCTTACGCCAGAGCCTAATCCAGAGCAAGACCCGGACTCTCTTCCGTGCTGGGACCTCGGAGAGAGGTGAGGACCTGCAGGAGGAAAGTCTGCAGCTGGCCGGGGCGGGTTCAGGAGGCTCCAGGACAGAAGCCATCTCTGCAACTCACAAGTGCAAGGTGAAGCAGCCAGGTTTCCAGATGACCGACGAGGGTGGCCACCCTCAACAACAGGTTTTCAGCGCAGACGGAACAGCCTTCTCGTGGAAGAAGATGCCAGCTGGGACTCGCACAGCCCGAGAGGAGGAGGCAGTGCCCGGCTTCAAAGCTTCACAGCAGGCGACCCTCTCTCGAAGGGCTAACGCGGCTGGGGACCTGGAGCTGAAGCCAGTGCTCCGTGACCCGTGACCGTTCTGAAACCCCTCGGTGCTTAAGAACCAGGCTAAGTCTGCTCTGCCCGGGCTCTCGAGATGGAACAACAAGGAAAGAGCAAGAGACCAGAAGCGGGAGTGGAGCCCGAGGAGGGGACGAAGCTGCTGCAAGCTCAGGGTCAGAGGGGACGCCAGGTGGAGGTGCTTCCTCGGGATGAGCAGAGCGAGGGGCTTCCTGAGCTGACGGTGGGAACCACGACAGGATTTGTGCTGATGAAGCAGCGGCAGGGCTCGAGGGGATGGACTCCAGTCCTAAAGGCAGTTCTGTGGGTAAAATGCCATCGGGCAGCACCGCCTGCCGCCGAGCAACTGTTCGGGTCGGGTCTGAAGAACCATCCGTGGGACGAACTGCAGGGCCCGGCGGGCCTCCAGTGCCCAGCACCCGTCATCAGCAGGCAGCGCCGCCGAGACCCTCCACCCACAGAAAGACCGACCCTCCAAGAGCTCAGATGTTTTAGCAATAAAGTCTTTTTCAGTGAAGGCATGCACATTGTTGTTTTAGATACAGTGCTGTTGCACAGTTCACAGACTGCAGCAGTGCGTGCACGGAACATTTGTGCCCTGGGAAACCAAGCATTCCTTGGACCCGCTTTATGGCAATATCAGCTTTACTGCAGTGGTCGGGATCCCAGCCTGCAGTACCTCCTAGGTGCGCCTATACCAAGAACAGGTCAGTTAAATAAGCTAAGCCTTTGTTTGGTGTCCTGGATCTTGTGAAGAAGCCAAAGGTTCGTGCCCTGGGGACATTATGTTGAAGGATGAAGCAGAGAGAAACCTCAGCCCGGCACCGCTGGCATCTCGGAGCATGGCTCTCCCACTCTGGTCCAGCTGTCACCCCAGGAACAGCGGCAGCACCCACTGTTTCTATCTTGTGCCTTTCTCTGCTTTATGCCTTCTGCTGCTCATGGCTTCCATCTCCCTGTGGGTCTTTCAGCTTCTCCTGCTTCTAGTGGCCCACTTTTCATTGTTTACGTTCAAACTCCAAGAGGATCAGACTGACTAAGCCAATCACCATGCAGTACAGATGACCCTTTCGAGAGGAACTTGAGCAGGCCACAGATCGACGTGTAAATCGGCTCTCCTTGAGTCAGGTGCCCATCCTGACCCAGCCAGCAGTGGGCCAAAATTCCAAAGTCACATTGCACAGAACATGGCAACCCATGCAGGAAGAAACCCCCAGGAGAGTGCTAGGGGCATGAATAACCTTCCAAGATCTCCCCAGAAAACAGCTGTATAACTAACCAGGGAACACCTGCCCTAATCTGTTCAGTTGAGTTGGAAATAAAACTATCCATACAGACACAATGTACTAATATAGTGCCCTTTGTCTAATATTAGCTGGCAAGTTACTGATAAGCTTCTATGTCTCAGCAAACACTGAGATAAAGTTATACTCTAAATCAGAATGGGATATTTCAGTTTAGAATTTATGTATTGCTAAATTCCATAAGGTAATCTGCTGTCGAACCAGGGCACACAGCTTATTCCCTAAATTATCTGGTTTAAATATTTTTACCATTCAGTGTATGATATAATGAATGACAAATTTTCTTGAACCATTGACAGTTGACTAATTTTATGCTTGCATTAATCTTAAAAATTTTAATCCTTGTGGAAAGAAATTAACAGCCAAATTTTCTTATGCACAATAAATTCAAGCTGGCTTCTTTCTTGTAGTTACCTGGGCACATCGCCAGTTTTTTTTAAACAGCTAACCCATATTGTAAGTTTCCTGTTTGACCCTGACCTTGGTCATGCTCACATCCGACTAACAAAGGAGACTTATGAACCAAGCCAGGCTTTGCCCAGTTCAGGGAAGACCTGTGTGCTACACACTGAGATCAGACTGCTTTCTTCCCCCAGCCAAGAGCTGCCTCCAAGGCTTCTGGTTGGTTCCTCTCCAGCTGGCTGTTCCTCTCTCCTCTTAACTAAAGCAGTTGATTTTCTTTTTTTTCTGGGCTACCTCCTTCAAGGTCAAGCAGTAAGAGCCCTCCCAACTTGATTGGTTCTGGGACAGGTACCCTTCTAGTTCAGGGAAGCATCTGATACTCCTTTCATGTTTGTGTTTTGGTTGAGTTGCTTTAATTTCAAAAGCTTTATCCAGTTAATCTTTCCTCCATTAAAATCAAAGGAAAGTTGGCCTCTCCTTAGAAATAGAAATCTTTAACCAAAACCACATATTAAGAACAAGTAATAAGAAATAAACTACTATTATGAAATAATTCAGGGAAAAGTCAATATCACAGAATAACTGGAAAATAAGATTAAGAGGAAACTTCATATTTAGTGTCCTATCATACACTGTATGTCATACTGAGGACAGAATCAAGCATTTAATCCAATCCCAGCAAAGAGGAAAGGTGAGGGGAAGGGACAAGATGACAGGCAAGCCTTCCCCCAGAGTTAGATCACTGCAGGTCTGGGAGGCACAAGAAGGTAAGGTAGTTTACCCAAGGCTATGCACACTTCAGGACGCAGAGCCCGAATTCAAACCCAGGGCACTCATTCAAAACTGAAGACCTACCCTTGGTGATCAGCATTTCTCCAGAATGCCTGGCATACCAGGCAACATTTCTCTTTTTGTAATGATTTTAAGACACAGCGATCACTTGCTGAAGTCTGAGAATCTGATCCAATTGTATCTTATCAAATAAACACCACACTTAATGGTGAAATTTGGGCTGCTTACCCGCTAAATCAAAGACAAGACAAGGACATCCATTCTCACCCCTTCTATTCAACGTTATAGTGTAACAAGGCAAGAAAATTATATTGAAAGCACCCAAAATGACATGTTACAAGTAAAAACTACATTATTACCTCTGCAGAAAAGCCAATAAACTCTATGAAAAATCTACTGAAACTAGTAAGTTTAGCAGTTTTAGGATAAGAGATCAATAATCAGAAATCATTGTATTTCTGTATACTAGCAAGCAGCAGTCAAAAATTGAAAATGCTTTAATCCCATTTATAATAGTATCAAAATACAAAATACTTAAACTTTATAACAGATATTTATAGTCCGTGCAGTGAAAAATACTAAATATTGCTGAGAAATTAATGTAGACCTAAATAGAGGGAGGTCCCTGACTGTAATGGAAAAACTCCGATCTTCCTTTCTGAGCAGAGGAAAACCCAGTTCTCTACTGTGTTTCTCTCCTGTGAGTTTCCTTCACTGTTCACATAGAACACTTCTGACACTTCCGGTCCCCAAAATGTGTGAGGTTTCTCTCTCAAAACCAGCAAACCATTCTTGGTGGTGTGTCCACGAAGCCAATTCAGTTCTGCGTGGAGCGAGCACCAGGCTAAGGACTCAATCCCACAGGATGCCCCACCCTCACCCAGAGGCCAATTGTAAGTCCATACTGTGACCTGTGCTTCTGACTCACCGGCTATAAATCAGATATTCCCACAACCATCTCTTTGGGTTCGATTAGTTTGGTAGAGCAGCTCACAGAACTCAAGGAAATGCATTTACCAGTTTATTAAAGGATACTTAAAGGATGCAGATTAACATCCTGATAGAAAAGGTGCATATGGCGAGCTATGAGGGAAGGGAGGCCACTCTCCCAGCACCTCCACGGGTTCACCAATCCAGAAGCTCTCTAACCCAGTACGACTGGATTTTATGGAGGCTTCTCAACATAGGCATGATCAATTATTAACTCCATTTCCAGTGCCTCTCCCCTTCTGAAGAAGATGGGTGCGGAGGGCTGAAAATTCCAAGCTTCTGATCATGGATTAGTCTTTCTAAGGCCCATGCAGAGTCACCTCATTAGAACAAAAGGTGCCCTTCTCACCTTAGAAATTTATAAGGGTTTTAGGAACCCTGTGTCATGGATGGAGTCAAAGACAAATATTAGAACAGGAAATGCCCCTAATTCTTTTTTTTTAAGATTTTATTTATTTATTTGACAGAGAAAGACACAGTGAGAGAGGGAACACAAGCAGGGGGAGTGGGAGAGAGAGAAGCAGGTTTCCCATGGAGCAGGGAGCCTGATGCGGGACTCAATCCCAGGACCCTGGGATCATGACCTGAGCCGAAGGCACACACTTAACGACTGAGCAGGTGCCCCTGCTCCTAATGTTCTTATTACTTAGTAAGTTACAAGTATTTTATGAGTTCTGTGCCAGGAACCAACAGCATGCCTATTTTTTTTTCTATTATCTCATGCTTGTACATGGGTCAGAAGACTCAATATTGCTAAAACGTAATTCCTCCCCATATTGATTTATAGATTCAAAATCGTGCCGATCAAAATCCCAGGACTTTTTGTAGAAAGTAACAAGTGGATTCTAAAATTCATATGGAAATGCAAAGGACTAGATTAGTTAAAACAACTTTGAAAAAGAAGAACAAGTTTGGAGGGATAAAAGGACCAGATTTCAAGATTTATTATAAAGCTACAGTAATCGACACAGTATAGTGTTGATGTAAAGACAGAAAAATACATCAATGGAACAAAAAGGTGTCCAGAAATAGCCTCACACATATATGGGCAACTGAATTTTGAGAAAGATACAAAGGCAATTCAGTGGAGAAAGGGAAGTCTTTTCAACAGTTGGTGCCGGAACAATTGGATATTCATGTGAGAAAAAAAAAAGAATTCTGCTCCATACATTTTGCCATATAAAAGTATTAAAACAAAGCTCATTCTCAGAATCCAGAATTTTTACATCATCAATAATGTCCACTACAAAAAGTACTAGATGTGAAAACAAAACAACCTATAATCAAAACTCACTCAATAAAAGCAGACCTATGAATGCTCCAGATGCTACAGTTAGCTGATTTTAAAATAACAGTAGGGGCGCCTGGGTGGCTCAGTGGGTTAAGCCTCTGCCTTCGGCTCAGGTCATGATCTCAGGGTCCTGGGATCGAGCCCCACATCCGACTCTCTGCTCAGCAGGGAGCCTGCTTCCCCCTCTCTCTCTCTGCCTGCCTCTCTGCCTACTTGTGATCTCTGTCTGTCAAATAAATAAATAAAATCTTTAAAAAAAAATAACAATAAGGGTGTTAACCTAGAGAAAATAAGGGCACATAGGGTAGGGAGAAGAGAATTTCAGGAAAAGAGAGAAACTACAAAAGAGAACAAAAGGCAAATCGTAAAAACAAAAAATGTTACCCAGTTTTTTTAAAATCACTAAATTAGGAAGGGGGGAAAATACAGAAAAGAACAGAGGCTCAATGACTGGCAGAAAGCTATCAAAGCATCTGAGATGTGTGAAACTGGAGTCTCAAAGTAAAAGGACAGAGTACAGGACAGAAAAATTATTTGAAGAAATATTGACTGAGAAGTTTTCCAAATCAGATCAAAAATAGTAACTCACAAATCTAAGAGTTCAGTAAATTTTACATAGCATAAAAGCAAAGAAAACTACACACAAACACATCATAAACTCTGAACACCAAAAGTAAAGAGAAAATATAAAATTTTGTAGTCTTAGGGTGCCTGGATGGCTCAGTTTGTTAAGCATCTGCCTTCAGCTCAGGTCATGATCCCAGGGTCCTGGGACTGAGCCCGGTGTTGGGCTGTCTGCTGAGCCAGGAGCCCACTTCTGCCTCTCCCTCTGCCCCTCTCCTCTGCTCATGCTCACTCTCAAATAAACAAAATCTTTAAAAAGAAATAAACAAAATTTTTAGTCTTAAAAGCAGGTATTACATTGAGGAAATAAAATAATCACTGATTTCTCACTAGAGAAAATTGGAAAGCAGAAGAAAATGGAACAACTTTAAAGTACTAAAACACACACATACACAAAACACATACTGTCCACCTAACATTCTAAATTCAGCAAAAAAGTATTTGAAAAATGAAAGGAAATAAAAGGATAACATGAGAAGACCTCTGTAGTGATGGGACAGCTGTATTTTGACTGGTTTTGGTTACACAAATCTACACATGTAATAAGGTTGAATAGAACTACACACACACAAGTGCTTGTTAAACTGGTAAAAATCTGAATGAGGTCTATGGATTCCATCAATTTCAATTTCTTGGTTTTGATATTGTAGTATATTTACATAAGATATTACTACTGCAAGACATCACTACCGATATACTGCCCTGTACTATTTTTAAAACTACAAGTTAATCTATATTTCATTTTTTTAAGATTTTATTTTATTTGTCAGAGAGAGAGAAAGCTCAAGCAGAGGGAGCAGCAGGCAGAGGGAGATGCAGACTTCCCACTGAGCAGGGAGCCCAACATGGGGCTAGATCCCAGAACCATGACCTGAGCCGAAGGCAGTTAACCAACTGAGCCACCCAGGCATCCCATCTATAATTATTTCAAATAAAAAGTTAAAGAATGAAATAAAGAGGGGCACGCCTGGGTGGCTCAGTGGGTTAAAGCCTCTCTGCCTTCAGCTCAGGTCATGATCTCAGGGTCCTGGGATCGAGCCCCGCATCGGGCTCTCTGCTCGGCAGGGAGCCTGCTTCCTCCTCTCTCTGCCTGCCTCTCTGCCTACTTGTGATCTCCGTCTGTCAAATAAATAAAATCTTTAAAAGAAATGAAATAAGGACAATTTTCCGATAAATAAATGCTGAGTTTGTTGCCAGGAAACTCCAGAAAATGCCAAAGGAAATTCTTCAGGTAGAAGGAAACTCGGGTAAAGCGTAACTTCCCAGCTGTGAGGGCTGCACACAGTCATTTCCTTTCAAAGAAGGCAGTGTGAAGGGGAGGAAAAAAGGTATAAAAATCTGACAAACACTACCTCACCCAGGAGATCAAGGTCAATTTCAACAGTGATAAGCCCTGTTGATAGCATATACCCTTGATAACATGTGATGGAAATGGCGCTTTACCTCTGTGGTCTTCCTCCCAAGCCCAAACTCCCCGTCTAAACCTGAGAAAAATATCAGACGAACACCAATCTACAAAACACAGGGGCAGCACTCCTCAAAACTGTCAAGGGCATCAAAAACCAAGAAAAGTCTGAAGAAACGATCACATCCAAAAGGAGCCTAAGGAGACGTGATGAGGAATCGTTAGTGAGAAGGTGAAACAGAAGAAGGACCTTAGGAGAAAACTGAAGAAATCTAAATAAAGTACAGACTTTGGTTACTAATAAAGTAGCAATATTGGTTAGTTCTAACTAACTAGCACCACACTGATGTAAGATGTTAAGAATGAGGGAAACTGGGCACGAGGCATAGGATAATTCTCTATACTATCTTTGCAGTTCTCTCATATGTCTAAAACAGTTCCAAAAAATAAAGTTTAGGGGCGCCTGGGTGGCTCAGTGGGTTACGCCTCTGCCTTCTGCTCAGGTCGTGATCCCAGGGCCCTGGGGTGGAGTCCTGCATCAGGCTCTCTGCTCAGCGGGGAGCCTGCTTCCCTTCCTCCCTCTCTGCCTGCTTATGATCTCTGTCTGTCAAATAAATAAATAGAATATTTTCAAAAATAAATAAAGTTTATGTTTTAAAAACTTGAGACATGTAGCAACAAACTGCATGACATGGGCTTTTTTTTATTTGAATTTCAATGAACGGTTAAAATTATGAATCATTCATGAACATCGAATAGCCTGGGTATCTAGTGGTATTAACAAGGCCTTAACTGGTCTTGATTTAGGTGTAAAAATGGCATGTTTTATTTTCTAAAGCGAGTCATCTTTCAAGGAAAATACTGACCTATTTGTGAATAAAATGGTATGGTGTCTACGATTTGCTTCCAAATGATCCACAGGTGGCTGGGAGAAGCAGGTATTGTATCGATGAAACATGATGGTCCGTGATTCTGGAAATACTGAATAGGTAATGGAGGGGCTCATTATACCAACCTCTCTAGTTTTACATACATGCTTGAAACTTTGCCAAAAACAATCACAAAGTTGCAGAAAAACTCTATAAAGTCTGCCATAGTGTTTTGGATGCTTGGTTTTCAGACACCTTGCTGTTCGCTAAGGAATGCTCACCATATATCATTAGCTAACATCAAGGAGTAATCATCCTTAGTCATCCTTAATGATGTAGATGGGAATCTGTATTTTAAATGCTCCTCTTGTCGATTTTGACTTCAGTTATCAGGTTTACCTGTAGGGGAGCTGACAAAGAGCTCCCACCAGGAACAGGTGTCAGCTCTGCCATTCTGCAAAGTGTTTACTTACGTTGCATTTTTATTCTCATCACTAATTCATGGTTTCTTTGAAGGAAATCTCTTCAGATCCATGACCAGTTTTGTGAGGTTTAGTTTAGCAGAATTTAGGAAATACATTCCATAATTCCTCAAAACCAGACCCCTGAAGAGCACTACAGGGCAATATTCGGCACACTCACCCACGAGCGCAACACCGCCAACCCCTCCCTGCTGTGGGCATCCCACCAGGTTACCTCTCATACCCATCACAACATGCCGCCATCTGTCATACAGGCCACAAGGGAGCCCTGGTCCATCCATGTATTACAAAGCAGCAAATCTCAATTATTTTTATTTTTTAAAACGTTAAAAGGGCGCCTGAGTGGCTCAGTTGGTTAAGCAACTGCCTTCAGCTTGGGTCATGATCCCAGAGTCCTGGGATGGAGCACTGGGCTCCCTGCTTGGCGGGGAGTCTGCTTCTCCCTCTGACCTTCCCCTCTCATGCTCTGACTTTCCTCTCATGCTCTCTCTCTCTCTTATTCTCTCTCTCTTGAATAAATAAATAAAATCTTAAATAAAATATAATAAAATGTTAAAAAAATAGAAATTGGGTTTTATTTTCCCTGCACACAGTGAAAGAAAATCCCTGGATCCCAACATGCTAGGAAAAACCCCACGCTGAGATGTCTTCCCATAGGAGGCAGCAGCAACAGTAAACACGTTGCTTAAACAGTAATTACAACTTCGAGTAGCTTGTGAACACCGTGAGTAAATTCCACATCTAAAACACAGTTGAAGAGCTTATGTAATCCAAGCCTTACTGGCACAAGCCATCACCTGTTTTATTGTCTGGAATGAGCCTCCTGGCTTGCCTCCAGCATCCCCCAGATGCTGTCACACCGGCTCTTAGGAACAGGTGCTCTGCTCCAGCCATCTTGCCTGGCCTTGGAAAACCCGCTCTGCCGGGCACAGCAGCCCACGGCTGGCGAAAGCTCCTACTAGGTGCACTCTGGTGGCTTCCGAGGCCAGGGAGAAGGCCAAGTTCATTCACAGCCCAGCAGAAGCTAGAATCAAACTTTTAATGAAACTTCACTGGCGATCTGAGGATAATCGATGGATTTGTTTTCTTTTTTGGGTTTGTTTTCTTTTAAATTGTTTTCCAAGGCTGCCATGACCAAATGCCACAGGCTGGGCTTAACACAGCATAAATGTGCTCTCTTCCGGCTTCTGGGAGCCCCGGGTGCTCCTTGGCTTGTAGCAGCACCACATCCGTCTCTGCCTCTGTCCTCATGTGGCCGTGGGCCCTGCGACTTCCCCTTCTTCTGCCCCTCTCGGGACACCAGTCCTGTGAGAATGCGGCCCACCCTACTCCAGTTCGACCTCAGCTTAAACTAATTACGCCTCCAACAGCCCTGTTTCCAAATAAGATCCCATTCTGAGGGTGTCGGGACTGCGGCACACGTTTCTGGAGGACACATTCCACCTCTGACAGCTGCGGACCATTTACTGCATAGACCTAAACCTGTCCCCAGAGCTCCTTGCTGAGCCAACTTCCTCCTCCATGGACCTAAGAGGCCTGTTCCCCTTCCCGCCTCTGGGGCACACCAGACAACTCCATACCTCAGGGTTTGAGCCGGACTGATCCCAGGCATCAGAGAGAAAAGGATCTTTTTCATCCTAGTGCAGGTCAGGGACTTGCTTTCCCTAGGACTACCTCCTGCTAGGACACTGGGGACAGGCCTATCAAGATCCTAGTGAGAAAAACCACTCTCTCATCCACAAGACCACACAATGCAATGACCTTGGCGTGTTTCCCCAAATCTGCGCTGATTTGAATAATGCCCTATACGAGACATAACAGATCAGCCTGACAATGGCTTGTGCCGTGATTAAGAGTAGTTCTTTTCCAGTCTTCCTTCATCAAATATATAAAAGCGAAACACCACCGCCAACAAAACACGGTCATGTCCACTTGCACTTGGGGTCACCTTTTCATATGTAAGACAGTAAAATCATTTCACAAATGTCTTTTAGCAAAAGCAAGCCCAGTCCCTTTACTCTTTTTCTAAACTAGTGGTAAATAAAAATAAGTTTTATATATTGCCACAGGGAATTTTTCCTCAATGTTGAAGCTACAAATAAGATGTCATTGAACTTGGAAATGCCCACCGAACATTGTAATTTTCCCACAATAACGATGAGTTCACCCTTCAAACAACTGCATTTGCCCTACCCAGCAATGCTGGCGGTTTAGGCCAGTGGAGGCTTTCCTGGCAAATCTGCAGTCTTGGCCTGAGCTCCTCGCTCAAGGGACAGTGGTAATTAGCGGAACCAATCATGCCCGCGCTCTGGAATTGAAATGGAAGAAGCAGAACTCTTAGATCCCGGGGAAATGGAATATAGTGGAAGGACACACAGAGGGAAGGCAGCATGGAGAGACCACAAGACAGAGCGGGTCTGAACCCGCAGTGGGGCATTGACTGGTGGCAGAAGTTCCAGCTGCTTAAACAGGTAACAAGTGATCTCAATCAGTACAACCACTCTGAATTCAGAAGCAAGCCCAACGCTCCCCACCATGTTCCTATAAGGTCTGGTTTATGTGAATTCACACCATCAATCCCAAGTAATTTTGAGGAAGCGGAGTCATTTCTTAAACCAAACCAATTCTCCCCATTCTGGAATAACAGACTCTTCAAAATTCCCGGATCTGACCTCCACGACTTGAAGACCTTAAAGACAGTTGGAACGTTTAAGGACTTTGTCCTTTACGACAGAGCTTCTCAGTCTGCCCTCCTGATACTCCCAGGCTAGGGCAACACTTTCAAACTCCGAGGCCACTCAAAGTAAGAAATGTGTTTTACAATGGAACTCAGTAGCCAAAACTCCTATTACACACTTAAAAATACACACACACGCACACAACAGAAGTGTCACGAAACACTGCAAAACAATACTTACCAATCTGAGCAACCTATTTTCTATTCCGTTCTTCTATTTAAGAAAATAAAAGGTAACACCCACAAGTCTGATCTCACAACCAACCGAGTCTAGTAGCATCAGTTCAAAATACTGGGCTAAGAGGCATCCCAGCTCACGGGATAAAAATGATTCATGTTCCTGGAGACTCCCATTTTAGGACCTGAAATTTTTAAGTATTTCAACTAACACAAAGTAGGATGCAAAAACGATGAAGACAAAACAGAGTTTCACCGATATTTTTCAGTTCCAGCTGGCTGTCTGGGGCTTCAATGGGTACAGCCCCTAGGATGTGAACACACAGTCTCCCTCTCTTAGGAGCACTTCAGCAAGACGGTGGAGGGAGTCTGCCCTAACGCCGGTGTTCTAACTCCACAGGGCATATTTATGGGACGGTCACACCTGTAAGTCGTCATACCCAGGAAACCAATCCTGCCACCCACCCCTCTGTGCTTCCTGGGAAAGGCAAAGGGGCTGTGACGAGCAGGTGACTGTCCCAACACCATCAAACAGCCAGAGGACAGTAGGGAACATTCGTAGCGAGAGTATCTGCTTCTTTAGCAACCACCAAGGGCAAGATCAAGCATGATGGAAGTGTCCCTGGCCGGAAAGGTCCCAAGCGCACCCTCCATTTCTCAGGCCTGGCTTCCATCTGCATTTTCCCCGACCGAGGACTGGAGCGTGGGCATCCCTTCCTCGACTCCGACATGGTGCCCTTCGCCAGCACCAGCGGAAACAAGGGGTCGCCTGTGTGCTTTTTGTGGGAAATGCAGCGGCGTCCCCTTCCCGAGAGGTCCGCCCACACAGGCGGGCAAGCCCAGCTGACTTGCATGGCCCCTGCGAGGATGGCTCTGGAGCCTTCTCAGCCAGCCGCGGCTGGTGTTTGGGCTTGCCTGCCCGATCACCCACGCAGGTGCCGACAGGTGAAGCGGTGTCGACCCGCGCTAGGTATTTCCCGGAGGTGTGCCGGGTTCGCCTGTGGCAGGGCCGAGACCAGGGCCGGGGAGGCGCACACGTTTGCAGAGAAGCGTGCAACATCTGGAATTCACGCCTATTCCATTCTTCCCAGGGTCTTTCATCCACGGACGACGCCCAGCAACCGCCTACAACCTCAATCCCAGACTTACCAACCCTAAAAGAGTGAAGGGGTTAAGAATTAAAAAAAAAAAAAAAAAAAAACCACCAACAAGGAAGCAACCATCCCCTAACCCAGCCTGCAATAGCTACGTGCCTCGCGCCTTTTAAGGGCTCTGTGGGCGCCAGTCCACCAAGCGCTCAACGTTCCGCCAATCACCGCACTCCCCACAGTTTGCCCCGCCCCTCGCCCTGTTCTAACCAATCACCGCGGAGTTAGCTTCTCTCCGCCCCTCCCGCCCGCCCCCAACCCTTTGGAGGTTAGAATCCTTCAAATTTCACTCGCGCTCAACCGCCGGGTCGCAGCCGGAATTTATTTTTAGCTCCGGGCGAGCAGCCCCGCCCTCGGCTCCGCCTCCCAGCCGCCCCCAATCGGAGATGGAGTTTCCGTCGCGTCGTCGCGCGGGCGGGCGGTAGCTACCCAATCAGCGCCCGGGAAGAACTGGCGTAACTAAACAGCGGCGGAAGAGGGTGGGAGGGTCATGACGCAGCGAGTTTCAGTCGTGACTTTTCCGGGGGCATCTTGGCGTCCCCTCTATTTCCCCTTAAAGTAAAACGTCGCCCGACGCACCCGCGTGCGTTTCCAGGGCGGGGGTGGCCGCCGCGGCGGGGAGGGCGGTGCTGACGCGAGCCGCGGCGGGGCCGGCGGCGGCGGTCACGTGGGCGTGTTTGGGGGCGGGGCCGCGCGGCGGTTCCGGGCGGTTGGGCGCGCGAGCGAGGAGCCCAGGCAGCCGCGCCTGCCCGCGCCCGCCCGCCCCGCCCCTGGATGCCGCTCTGCCCCGGCGCGGCCGCCGCCGATCGCAGCACAGGAGCCGCCGCCGCCGCGGTTGATGTGGTTGGCCCGGGGCTGAGGAGGCCGCCAAGATGCCGCAGTCCAAGTCCCGGAAGATCGCGATCCTGGGCTACCGGTCTGTGGGTGAGTTGCGGGGGCCGCGCGGCCTCCGCGCCCGGGCCCGGCCTCGCCTGAGCGCCGGGACGCGGCGGCCCGGCCAAGTTTGGGGTCGGCGCGGCCATGTGGCGGCCGCGCGTTTCGTAACCAGCCGCTCGCCGCCGCCACCTCCATTTTGAGCCGAGGCGGCGAGGCCGGGCCCCGCGGGGCGGCGGCGGGGGGCGGCCGGGGCTCGGGAGGACGCGCCTGGGGAGGCCGCGGGCGGACGGGGAGGTGCGGGGTGGCGGGGGCCGCCGAGCCGACGGAGGGGTCCGCTCCCGGCCGGAGCCGCCGCGGGGAGCCACCGCACCTGTCTCCTCTCCGCCTTTTTGCGTCTGGCTGGCGCGATCTTGCCGGCGGCCTTTCCGCCCCAAATTAAATAAAGTCCGGGGGATTTTAACAAAGGAAACAGCACGTCGGGCTTTTTCGGTCCGTGGCGAAGTTGAGCGTTTTAAAAGAAAACCAGGGACCTAAAGGACGTTTGGGTACTGAGGGCAAGTTTCCTACCGAAGAGACGCGCAAGAGCCCTCTTGGAAAGCCCCCTCGGTGTGCCCGGCGACCCAAGTAGGAAGGCAGAGAGAACGAGATTCCCGGCCTCTCGGTGTCCTATTTTTCTTCGGGAAAAATTAAGGTCGGGTACTTGGAGCCGGGCTGTTGAAGTAATTCAGAAGTTTGCTGGGGTTTCCCACCCAGCCCCGAAGGTTGACATATATCCGGAACTGTTGGTGGCAGTCGCCTGTGGCGGGGTCGGGGTGCGCGGGGTGCGGGAGGACGAGTGAGAAAACAGAACCGTGGAACTTCACCACGCTTCAGGGCGAGGCTTTATTGTCTGACAACCGGCAGCCTGGAGAAATTACATCTCTCTCTTCGTGTTGTGTTTAAGAAGTAACTGTCTAAGGAAAATGTGCACTCGATCTTGGGCAGGGGGTGGGGGAGAAAGCGAAGGTTTGGAGTCTTGGTGATGGCAGGAGGAGGCGACAATGACTGCCCTAGGAAAGCTGGTAACTGCCTGCACCCGTCGGATGAGCTCCCCGCCGCCGCGTTCTGGTCTGCTTCCTCACCCCCATTTTCGTCGGCCGGTGCCAGGGTCTGTGCTCTTTGACCAAGATCAGCTACAGCGTGCTTACTCATCCTTTTATCATCTCCCTCGTCCCAGTGCGGGGGGCCAGGGGTGGAGGGATCGCCACAATGGGGGCAGTCAAAGGCTGAGAGATGCTTGGGTAGATGGCGGGTTCCGAGAGTCAGAGGGACAACTCTTGTATGATGCTGTGCCAGACGATGGGTCTGTACGTGGGGGAGGAATGGGTGAGGGCCTCAGCAGCTGCAGCTCGGAAGGAACCATGCAGTCCACTCCCCAAATGCCCATGTGGAATCGAACCTCTGTCGGCAGCCTGAGTCACCCAGCCCTCGCTTCTCTTTATTTCCTTGGCTTTTTGAAGAGTGGGATGGGGACATACCCTGCCCCTTGAATAAGTTCTAATCAGATACGTAGATCCACAGTGCCCATTAGTTGAGGATAGCAGTTGAGGATAGCAGTCTCTGAAAAATTTACAGGTGACCTCTACCTGTGCTGCCTATTTTCAACCTGAGAGAATGTCCTGAAGATACTGACTTACTCCTTGAAATTCTCCAGATGGTGATTCTGGTCTTCAGTAATAAGCAGGTATAGTGTTTATTGTGGTTTTGCTAAAGCAGTTCCTCATGTCCAGTTGAAATCCATTCTGTTTGGTCTCCCCATCTAATCCTCATCTCCCTGAAGACCTGGATGTGACAGATGACCCCTTAGCCTTCTGGTCGCACACGTGTATGTTAAAGTGCTTTTGAAATACTGTGCTTAACTGACCTCCAGTGAGATACAGACTAAGTTCTGGTCCCTGTTCTCTGTGCCTTCCGTATGTCATACTACCATATCCTACTTCAGGTGTATGATGATTAAAGTAAAAGGTATTTTGGAGAGGTTAAATTACTCCCAACCTTAGCCTTTAATTTTAAAGTTGTTTACCTTTGTTAGGAACCAAGACACTTTGTGGTTTGTGGGTCTTTTGTTTCGCCGGCATCAAAAAAGGAAGTATTTCCCTGATGCCATGTACTAGCCACTCTTCAGAGAATTATTCAGACTTAGAAGAGTTTACGGACATGTTTGCTTGCATGTGATGCTGTACTAGAGAAGTTTAAGTATAAGTGTTCCTAGGTTGTGTTATTTTGTGACGCTGAGCTGTTGTGTCATACTGACTGTTGGTAAAGAGAGGTAGAAAACGGGGAGCCTGGCTGACTCTAGAGTATGCGGCTCTTGATCTCAGAGTTGTGAGTTCCAGGCCCCTGTTGGGTGGAGAGATTACTTAAAAGTAAAATCTTTTTGAAAAAGGCTCAGCTAGAAACCACACCTTTCTTAGAATGTTCTCTTGATTTAGTATCTTATGCAAGTATCTTACGCCAGTTTGACTAGTAGGGTACTTGTCATTGTGACTTTGTCATCTCACAAACTCTATTTTTAAAAGTTTGCTTTCAGCTAAAACTATTACATGCTATGATTGTTTCACTTGGCTTTCAAATTTTGCATTTTTTTCAAAAAATATTGATAAAATTACCACTGAGGAATGTATGATTCTCAGGTAATTTAATACAACCCTTTTTCCTGTTATTTACAATGTTAAGCTTTTAAGGACACGTCACCTATAACGCAGGCTGGCTTTCTGGGAGTGCTTTGTATTGTTTCGGTGGTGGCGAATGTTCCACGCTCCCTTACGCCCATTGTTTCTAGTACAAACAAGTCGTCCTATGATAGGAGGTAACTAAACTTAAGTCAAAATGTAGTATCCGGTAATAATATCCTTAAATAAAATCTGGTACCTCCTTCGCTGGAATCTGCAGAGAGCTTTGATAGTCTAGTTTCCCATCAGACTCTAATCAGAAAATTTTTTGTCCTGTGAAAGTCTCTGAGGTTAACAAAAGGGACAGGATCACAGGAAGGTGAAAGGTCATAAAAGAGAAAATGAAACTATGCTGTGGTTTGGTAAAAGACAATTCAGAAGTAGCTCAAATTATGTCCTTGTCAGAATGTTTTAGGTAGTAAAGAAGATGCACCTTTCAGTTGGATACTTCATAGGGAAAAATATCATTCAATTTGTTCCCAATAAAATACAGTCCAGTTGTATTCTGATTTACTGTCTTTATTTACATTACCCTGTCCTTTCCTGATACATGTCATTGAAAATGCTGAAGGTAGAACATTCTTTGCCATATACGATCCATTCTCTAGCATATGAAGTTGTGTGTTCAGGCACTCAGTAACACTTGGGTTGTGTGCCTGTGGGCAGGGTAGTCCCATAGTGGCCACCTTGTACTGAAGCTTGAAATAAACTCTTTTTGGTGGCGTTCATTTGTTCTGTACGAGAGGATAGTCAGAGCTTGCATTTGTCCATATGAGATTTCAGTGAGGAATGTTATTTGGATGTCTGTGTGGGTTATATCTATCTGTAATAACCTTCATCACCCCGAAAAGAAACTCCGTGCCTATTGACTGCCCCACTCACCCCTAACCCTGGCGTCCGTTAGCCTGCGTGCTCTATGAATTTTCCTATTCTGAGTATTTCATATAAATGGCATCACACGTAAATGGTCTTTTGTGATGAGCCTTTTTCATTTAACATGAGTATTTTCAAGGTTCATCCATGTTCTGGCATATACCAGTAATTCTCTTTTGTTGCCAAGCAATTCTCTGTTATTTGAATATGCCGCATTTTATTTATACATGTCCGGTGATGGACATGTGGTTGTTTCTACATCTTGGCTATTATGAATAATGGTGTATGACCATTCCTGTACAAATTTTTGTGTAGACATATGTTTCCATTTCTCTTGGGTATATTCCTAGGAGTGGATCGCTGGGTCATATTTTTTTTAAATATTTTATTCATTTGCGAGAGAGAGAGCACAAGTGGGGAGGGGGCAGTGGAAGGGGGGGGGAGAGGGAGAAGCAGACTGCCCACTGAGTAGGGAGCCCAGCGTGGAGCCCTATCCCAGGACCCCGAGATCATGACCCAAGGCGAAGTCAGACACTTATCTGACTGAGCCACCTGGGTACCCTTGTGTGTAACATTTTGAGGAGCTGCTAAAACTGTTCTCCGCAGTAGCACCGTGTGACATTCCCGCCAGTTGAATGTCGGTTTCAATTTCTTTACATCCTCAGCAACACTTGTAGTTGTCTTTTTTTTATTTTAGCCGTGCTTATGGGTGTGAAGTGGTAGCACATGAGATTCGCACATAATTTCTCCCATTCTGTGGGGCTGTCTTTTCACTTTGTTGTTGATGTGCTTTGAAGCCAAAGGTTTCAATTTTGACAAAGTCTGGTTTATTTTTTCTTTGGTGACTTGTGCTTTTGGTGTCGTGTCTAAAAAACCATCGCCTGACCAAGGCCATGGAGATTTACTACTGTGTTTTCTTCTAAGCGTTTTTTATCATTTTAACTTGGATATATTTGATCTATGATCTACTCAGAGTTAATTTTTGTATAAGGTAGGAGATGGGGATACAACTTTATTCTTTTACATGGGGATGTCATGCTGTCCCGGCACTTTTTACTAAAGACTTATTGAATTATCTTGACATCCATGTCAAAAACCAAGTGACCATAAATGTTAGAGTTTATTTATGGATTCTGTTCCTTTGACCTGTATGGCTGTCCTTATGCCAGTATCACACTGTCTTGATTGCTGTGGTTTGGTAGGAAATTTCAAGATAGGGACCTGCCAGTCTTTATACTTTAGTCTTTTTCTTTTTTTTTTTTTTTTTAAAGATTTTATTTATTTATTTGATAGAGAGATCACAAAGAGGCAGAGAGGAGAGGGGGGGAAGCAGGCTCCCCGCCAAGCAGAGAGCCGGATGCGGGGCTCAATCCCAGGACCCTGAGATCATGACCTGAGCTGAAGGCAGCGGCTTAATCCACTGAGCCACCCAGGCGCCCCTACTTTAGTCTTTTTCAAGATTGCTTTGGCTATTATGAATCCCTTGCATTTCCGTATGAATCTTAGGTCTAGATCGTCAACTTCTGCCAAACCCTTGCGTGCGCACGGACAAGCCAAGCCCACTAGGATCTTGACAGGGTGTTCTGTAGTTTTGTAATTATCTTTAAATGTCTGATTTTGAAACCAGCTGAATTCACATATCTGCTTCTAAATTCATTCCACTGCAACATGTTATTGTAATGCGGTATGTGAGAGAACTCCAGCCTCACATAGATACCTAATTGGGAAAGAGAGGAGTTGTTTTTTGTTTTTTGTCTTTTTTTTTTTTGTTTTTTTGTTTGGTTTTTTTTTTTTTTTGAGATTTTATTAGAGGAAGGGACGCCTGGGTGGCTCAGTGGGTTAAAGCTTCTGCCTTCAGCTCAGGTCATGATGAGATTGAGCCCCGCATTGGGCTCTCTGCTCCGCGGGGAGCCTGCTTTCTCCTCTCTTTCTCTCTGCCTGCCTCTCTGCCTACTTGTGATCTATCTCTATGTCAAATAAATAAATAAATAAAATCTTTTTTTTTCTTTTTTTTTAAGATCTTATTTATTAGAGAGAGCTCACAAGCAAGGGGAGGTTCAAAGGGAGAGGGAGAAGCAGACTCCCCACTGAATGCGGACCCTGATGTGGGGCTCAATCCCGTGACCCGGAGATCACCACCCAAGGGAAGTCAGGGGCTTAACTGACTGAGCTACGAAGGCGCCCCAGGAGTATTTTAATACCTTTTTCAGATTTTTTTTAGATTGTTTATATTCTTTGCTGCTCACCAGAACTCCATAGGTATTGGTAGTGTTCCCGCCGTAGGTGGTCAGTTGCAGTAGCCGCCTGAAATCGTGTGGAAGAATTTTTCTATTGTTACGTTGAATTCCATTGCTTATTTTGCACTTTGAATGGATCCTCTACCCATGACTGATTTTGTAAGGTCATATCTTGGTTATTTCGAAAAGAATGGTTTACTATTATGCAAATCCTTCCACATTTTGATACATCTCAACGTACAAGCTTTTTTTTTTCTTTTTTCTAATTTTATTTATTTGAAAGAGAGAGTGTGTAGAGTGTGTGCGTATGAGCCAAGGGAGGGGCAGTGGGAGAGAGACTCAAAAGCAGACACCCTACGAGCAGAGCCTGACCAGACCGGGGGCTCAGTCCCACCACCCCAAGATCGTGACCTGAGCCGAAACCAGGAGTCGGGTGCTTCACCAGCTGAGTCACCCAGGCGCCCCAACATACAAACTTTTTAATCACATTTTTTAATATCACCATCAGTTTCCCTAGGGAAAACATGTAAATATTGGGAAGCTTTAAGCTCACCATGAGTGATGCAAATTCTCCAAAATTCTAATTTTTTCCTGAGGGTTTGAATGGGATCATCAGCTAAGTGCTGCCAGTTCTACTTGAAGTGACAGTCTCCTTTCTTTCATTTCAAGAAGACGCCTGCCGAAGGCAAACGATTTGAAATAACGACCGTTTGTTGGCCATTTTTGCAAGTAAAAATGATGGTCTATGATAAAAGTGGCTGTTTTCAGATCACTTCACAAACATGACGCACGTGCTTTGTTTCGAGACGACTGTCACACTCCAGTGTGCGGCAGCGCCCTATGTGTGCACCCCGTTTGGTCACACAGTATTGAAAAGGCATACTTAAGGGTCAAGATAAAGGTAATCATTTTTACTGCCTCCTCAAGGGCACTGTTAAGTGGAGATAGTTCGGTGTTTCCGCGGCAGGTGCACGGTCGGGGAGAGAACAGTGCTTTCCCACCACCGTGCGCAGTCACGGACTGGATTCGTGCGGAGGGCTCTTGCACCGTTGGTGCAAACATGGACATGGTGGCAAAGGCAAATAATATCTTGGTATGGCCGTGGAAATAGTTTTGACCTCATGAGCCCTCCAGAAAGGGCTCAGGGGACCCCCAGAGTGTCTCTGGCTACACGCGGGGACTCGTTGAACCACGGGACGCAGAACCTGGCTAGACTGCTCAGTGCGCTTGCGCAGAATCGAGTCAAGAGTGGCTGCGTCGCGGATGCTACCCAAGGGGCGTGGTCACCACGGGCCTAGAGGATCCTTCCAGAAGAAGCCCTGTCACCTGGTAGGAGAGAGGGATGGTGAGGCAGGAAAGAACGTGCATGCTTGGGAACTGAAGGAGGCAGGGGGTCTAGCGGAGAATGTGGGGGGACCAGGAAATGAAGTTGGAGGTGGTCAGGGGCTGCGGGTGAGGCAGGGCCTTGCAAGGAGTTCAAGAGACCGTTCCTTCAGGGCATAAGCAGTGGGTTACTAGAGCGGAGGGAGACTTGGGGTACCTAAAGCAGTGGTCGTGGCCTCCGATTGTGGTGAAGTTTGGGGTAAGTGTTGTTTTTTGATCTGCCAGTGACGAGGCTCCCAGAGATTAATCAAAACTTGCCCCGGATGGCAGCATATCAGGATCTATGTGCGAGTAACGCGGTTTTCCCAGACAAGCGCGAGAATTAGGGTGCAGGGTGGGGACCTGAGTACCAACAACAAGATTATCACAAAATCAGAAACGGCCGTCTCTACCTGTGATTATGAAGTCAGTAATATCCAACACTTTTCTTACTTGAGGGTCTAAAATAAGGCATTAACAACTTCAGTATTGCCCATGAGTGGATTGTACTTAGTTATTGAAGTAAGTCAGAACTGAACTTGGACACGATTGTGCAGGTTAAACCATTTTCAGGTCTTGAGTGATCACCCTTGGGAGAACCTTTATTCTTAGTTCTAGAACTATTTATCATGAAGTACCAAAGTAATAAGCCTGGAGTGATACAGTGCAAACTGGTGAGGGCCTTCATCATTAACTACTTCCTTGATTTAGAAATATAATTTACTATCAAACACAGATGTACTGGAATACCGTTTTAGTATTTCAGTATTCTTTTTTTTGTTTTAAGATTTTATTTATTTATTTGACAGAGAGAGAGAGATCACAAGTAGGCAGAGAGGGGGAAAGCAGGCTCCCTGCTGAGCAGAGAGCCTGATGCGGAACTCGATCCCAGGACCCTGAGATCACGACCTGAGCTGAAGGCAGAAGCTTAACCCACTGAGCCACCCAGGAGCCCCAGTATTTCAGTATTCTTAAGTGTATATTGGGCCTCTGATTTAAAAAAAAAAAAAGAGAGAGAGTTCCATATAGGACATTGGAATTTGAAGACTAAATTGAGATTAATTTAGAACAGAAGCACTAGAAGCAGAAGTTTGGCACTTTGAGGGCAAGAGAAGGCAGGGCAGTTTGAAGACCCTAATAAAAGGAACTCCTGTATGTCCTGGGTTCGTTGGTGTCTCTCTTACCTCCCTGCCCAGCCCCCCCCCCCACACTCATTTCTCTTTTTGTTGTGCTTACTGGCTTGCAGAAAGACTCCTCAGGGACTTTTGAAACGGAAATTGGTGTTTTAACAAGATATATGATCCTGCTTCTTGCAAGATCAAAAGTTGATTGTTAACTCTGCGGCATCAGGGTAAATAATTTGTGCACATGGAGATGAAATACCAGCTCTTACAGTTAATATAGTTTGATGAAATGAAAATGCTTTTCTAAGACTTGTATTAGGTATAAATGCATCCAGCTGACATTTTGCTGGTTTTCAAATCTAAATCACATTCAGAATTTATTTTAAAGAGAATATTTTTAAATATAGGTGGTGGGTTTTGTTTTGTTTAAGATTTTACTGATCGGGATGCCTGGGTGGCTCAGTGGGTTAAAGCTTCTGCCTTCAGCTCAGGTCATGATGGGATTGAGCCCCGCATTGGGCTCTCTGCTCCGCAGGGAGCCTGCTTTCTCTTTTCTCTCTCTCTCTCTCTCTCTCTCTCTCTCTCTCTCTCTCTCGCCTGCCTCTCTGCCTACTTGTGATCTCTGTCAAATAAATAGATAAAATCTAAAAAAAAAAAAATATTTTACTGATCTAGGGTGCCTGGGTGGCTCAGTTGGTCAAGCTACTGCCTTTGGCTCAGGTCATGATCCTGGAGTTCCAGGATCAAGTCCCACATGGGGCTTCCTGCTCAGCAGGAAGTGTGCTTCTCCAACTCTGACCTCCGCCCTCTTATGCGCGCGCCCTTACTCTCGTTCTCTCAAATAAATAAAATCTTTTTTTTAAAAAATATTTTTGGGGACACCTGGGTGGCTCAGTTGGTTAAGCATCTGCCTTCGGCTCAGGTCATGATCCCAGCGCCCTGGGATCGAGTCCCACATCGGGCTCCTTGCTCGGCAGGGAGCCTGCTTCTCCCTCTGCCTCTGTCTACCACTCTGTCTGCCTGAGCTCGTGCTTTCTCTCTCTCTAAAAAATAAATAAATAAAATATTTTTTTTAAAAAAGAATATTTTTTGATATATTGCGGGGGGGGGCAGTTGGAGCAAGGGCTTAAGAACAGAAGGAGGGAGAAGCAGACTCCCCGCTGAGCAGGGGGCCGGATGTGGGACTTGGTCCCAGGATTCTGGGATCATGACCTGAGCAGACAGCAGCTGCTTAACCACCTGAGCCACCCAGGCACCCTGGTTCTTATTATTCTTGTTCATGACTTGTATAGGTGCCTGAGTAAAAAACATAAGTGGCAAAATTCAACCATGGTGGCTAACCTCGAGGGGGAGGAGGGCTCAAGATGACCTTGGCAAACTGGACTCACCAAGGTCAAATGTGACTCTTTGTGGCTGGAGGGCAATTGGGAAAACAGTGGAATCTCTGGTCCCTACACTAGATAGGAGTCATATGTGGTAGGGTGAATCTCTGACCAGGCTTGTGTGGCCTTGAGTATACCAGCAGGGGCAGGGACACGGGACTCTGGAGACCTGAGTGCTCTGCAAACGAAGTTTGGGCTGGAATGTTACTGAGAC
>RCUC01126397.1:0-24272 GCA_003697995.1 Taxidea taxus jeffersonii
ATTAGTAACTTTCTTTGTGTGTAGGATTGCTGTGAAGAGAAAATCAAATTGAGATTCAAATCCCAAATAGCTTCTGGCACAAAAATTGGCAGATGGATTTCTTTTTTCCTTTTGGTTAAGCTAGAGGAATAAAGAATGCCTACATGATTTGGTTTGGGGGACTACATAAATGTGGACAATATGAATGAATTCATGGGATACAGATAGACTCAGGTTTGAAGGCAGGAATGGGGAAGGGGAAGAGTGAGTCCTGACTGGGATGAATTGACTCTAACTGAATGTTCTAGTTCAGTAGAGAAGTCTTTTTTGAAGACACAGATTTGAGGATAATTTGTATCTTGATGATTACTTAAGTCTTAGAAGTGATGTGCTTACCCAAAGGAAGACTTACCTTTCTTAACCTTTTCTATGTTATTCTCCCCTTTGATAGACTGGTAAAGTCTATGAAAGCCTTCTTTGGTAAGTCATTTGAATGTGTAGAATTAAATATATAGGGCCATAAGCAAAGTCATTTATTAAAATAGTTATCATAATATAAAGCACATTTGTGTTTTGGTCACACTTGCTTGTTTACCAACAAGTCAATAACAAGCTCTAGTGGAAAACCTAATAGCTACTGTAATTTCAAACTAGTGGTGGGTATAAATGATATATTGTGCATCTACAACACCTGTCATGTGATATAAAATACTCGATTTCTATTAGCCACAGGGATACAGGTACTATTGCTGACATTGTGGTTTGGGGCTCACATTCAAAATTTAAGTTAAAGATAAATAAAAATATAATTGTAATTCTTTTTCTTATTCAAGTTTCAAGATTCCCTCTGAATTCCAAGAACAACTTTGAGGTCTGTAAATCCCAAGAATGCCTGACTTGGAGTGACAGAACTGTGGAGAACTAATCCTTAAGGAGGGCACATAGGATAAAAGGCTGCCAGTTAAGGAATTTAGCAGAAAAAAAGAGCCAGGAGAGAAAAAAAATCCAAGACAGGGTAGTCATCTCAAAGTCAAGGAGGAATGCAGTCTCTACCAGCAGGTGGTGGCCAATGCAACACAATGCTTGAAGGAGATCAAATTGAACAAAGTTGCAAAGCAATCATTTAATTAGCAATTGGGAAGTCACTGGTGTTCCAATGCCCCAGTCTCTATTAAATACACAAGAAGAACACAATGTTTATTTTGAATACAAAATAAAACCTGAGATAATGAAAAAAGCAATTATTCAAGTGGACATTATTATTGACCACAATTATTAATTGGCCACATATGTTAGACATTAGATATTTCAGAATAAATTAGAATTAAAACAATTAAAAAGTTAACAGATGGACATTTATAAATTAATGTAGTCCATAGTAGGTCTTACTACTTCTCTGGAGGGGTCAAATTTTGCATGTTTACTTAAATTAATTAAATACATTATATATACACATTAAAAAAAATCCCAGCACTGCAAAAGACATCAAACATAATGATCTCTCCTGAGGTAAGAAATACTCCTCACAAAGGCTGTGTTTGTTAACCATTTGTATACTCTTCAAGAAATTTTCTATGTATATAAAACTATATATACAGAGATATGTTATCAATACATATGTAAAAGCATTTTTATAATAAAATAATACATTATAAACATTTTTCTTTCACTTTTTATTTAAGAATATATCTTAGAGGGACACCTGGGTGGCTGAGTCAGTTAAGGGTCTGCCTTTAGCTCAGGTCATTAACCCTGGGGTCCTGGGATTGAGCTCCCTGCTCAGTGGGGTGTCTGCTTTTCCCTCTCCTTCTACCCTCCATCCCTGCTTGTGCATGCTCTCATTCTCTCTCTCTCTCAAATAAATAAAATCTTTTTTTAAAAGTAGATATCTTAGAGATAAATGATGTACTTTTTATTTATTTGTCTTTTGATGTACTTTTTAAAAAGTTACTGCATAGTAATATTTAAGTGGATATACATAGACTAGATGAATGATTTATTTAACCAATGACCAATGGGCAATTATGTCACCTTCAGCGTTTTGTTATTGCAAAATAAAACCTATTTTGTGTCTGTGAAACATATCTGAGATTCTATCTATGGGCTAAATTGTAGGCAGTGTAATTTCTGGTTAAAAGCTAGATATTAATTTCTCTCTTTTTAAAAAGATTTTATTTATTTGACAAAGAGAGATCACAAGTAGGCAGAGAGGCAGGCAGAGAGGGGGAGGAAGCAGGCTCGCTGCTGAGCAGAGAGCCCGAGACCGGGCTCAATCCCAGGACCCCGGGATCATGACCTGAGCCGAAGGCAGAGGCTTTAACCCACCGAGCCACCCAGGCGTCCCTAGATATTAATTTCTAAATTTTACGAATGCTTCCATATCACATCCCTCATAGTCCTACCAAATTCTTCTCCCACATTCATATATAGAATATGATATGAAAATTCCTGCTTTCCCATGCCCTAACCACTCTATCTACTACAAAACTTTGCGCTTTTGCTGAGGTAGAGAAAAATATCTCATTATTTTAATTGAATTTATTTAACTATATGTGTTAAATATCTCATTATTTTAATTGAATTTATTTAACTATATGTGTATATACCAATTCAATATTTTAGGACTCTACCCCACATATAGATGGCCAAAATAAATCTGACTGAATGCAGTTGATCTAATTCTTCAGGATATTTCGACAACAGATTCAGACACAATCCTATTGAATCCTATTAAAGCTGTTCAGTAGAATCTTCTAGGAAAAAAATCCCTAAAAGTCCTCCATGAGCCGGGTCTCTATAGGCTCTGAGGTTTTACCTGCTACTATGTCTGCTGTTCTTCTACTTAAGATAAGGTCCAGCTATACTGACCTCCTTGCTATACAGTAAACATGGCCATCAGTTCAAAAATATAACATTTCTTGAAGCTTCTTTTCAGAGACAACAACAACAACAAAAAATAAAACTGTACATTGAAAAGACAAAGGGAGGAGCAGATTATTGTTGGTGCTGGTGATTTTATTCAGACGTTTGGTTTTGCAATCAGGAGTTTGAAATACCTATGAATTCATAGTAGCACCTTAACTGTATACTGATAGAAGTGGAAAGCTCATCTTAATTTTATAAAATATAGACAAAGAATAAATAAATGAGAGCTTATGCCATTTATAAAGGTAGTATAACTTTTTTTTTTTTTTTTTTTAAGGTAGTATAACTTTTCATCAAAGACTTTTAGCTATGTCATCAGATGCTTGGCTCTAGCTTGGGAAATTCTGGTAAGAGAGGCATATGCAGACCTAAGAAGGAAGTGTTAACAAAGGACTTTATAGTTATTATACACTGATACTTGTTAGATGCTATCTATGCCAAATATCGTCTTGAGAATCTACAAACAATTAAAATTGTTTTCTCTGATATCCATTGAGCTGCCAAGGTCAGAACACCCTGACCGGCTCCTTTGTTTGCTGCTTGCTAATTTGAAAGAAAAAAAAATTACTCTTTCCAATATCATCTGTATTTCTTTCTTCTCTCCCTCATCTTTTATATACATCATGCCCTTTTACCTTTGCTGAATGAAAAGGATCTATTATTATATCTTATATACAAGTGAAAGAATTTCCAAAAAATTATATGTTTTTGAATTATTCTTTGAAGTGTTTAAGATAGCAAAATCTAATCTCCAGATGCAAAACTTGAGTTTACTTTTTAAAAGATAGCTTTGCACTTGTTCAAATACAAGGTACAAAAGGCATTTATGTACATGTTCTTCTTTTTCAACATTAAAAATTATTTTGAAAGGCTAACATGAGCACAGAGCTCTCTGATCATCATGGTGATACATCACATCTCCTAGTTTGTTTTCTTATTAGGAGTTTTAAATCCAGGGGGAAATAGGCCCTGAACTAAATCTATACCTAATTTAACTGTAGTTCAATTTTTGCTAGCATTGAGGAGAAACCTTCTCTTTCCCTATTCTTCTCCCTGCCAACTTAGTACATGTTATTGGGTAGAAAGAGTAGATGAACATGAAGATGAAGATATGATACACACCTCTGAGACTCTGCTTCTATAAGAAAGAAGACCAGAAATTAATAGAACAATTCTTCATGAGACAGTGGGGTTCTCACTGATGGATCAATGGATTGAAGGCACACAGGACTCATCACTTAGAAGATATTCAGCTACAACGGAAGGGTAGTATTAACCAAGTCTGTAGTGTATTGGCAAAAGTTAATAACTAGTCCTGAAAGTTTTCCTGATGTGGAGCTATTATATGCCTAGGATCATGAGCTGTTTTGTTTTTTACCACAAACTTCCAATGTGCTTGTGATTCCATGTTAAACTTTCAGGAGAACTTTCACAGATCTAGAGGGCTTAAATTAAAAAAAAAAAAAAAAAAAAAAACACAAAAATATAGAGAAGAAAAAAAAAAAAAAAAAAAAAAAAAAAGCACTGTAGTATATTAACCAGCAGAATGTAATTGCCAACCTAAAAATCTGAATCATTTTTAAGTGAGCAGAGAGTCTAAGTGACAGTAGAGGCTGGGAGTGTGTGCAGAACAAATAAGAAATAAGGGAGAAATAAAAGAGGGACTCAGGTGGAAGAACATGGAGGAGACAGATAATTTGGGAATTATGAACAAAAGTAGATGACTGTATGAAATGATATAAGAAAACATGGAAGAGAAAAACTATACTCCAAACATCATTATTAAATTTGCCTTTAGTACCAGCATATTTGGAAGAACTGAGTAATGCTACAATAACTAAGTGAGGCAATATTCATTCTGTGCATTAAAGTACAGAAAAGCTTGTAAAAAGATAATTGTAATAATTCTAAAAACTGTGTTCAGGAAATTGATCCTCTTTGGACAACTCTTTTTTTTTTTAACTTTTAAATGAAGTAGCCATATGACTAACTACTTAAAATAAGAAAGTAGTCATAAGTGATATTTGAATAATTGCAATTTCTTGAAAGATTAACTGTTAAATTACAAAATGTTTCCTTATTTTTTATTCTCATTGCTCACTAGGAGTTATTTTTCCTTTACTTCTCTCTCATGAGTAATAGCTTCAGAATTTTTTAAACAGTTTAAAAATATTTCATTTAATAAACATGACATAAAACACTGTGTAAGTTTAAGGTGTATGGCATGTTATACACCTCGATACATTTATACATTTTAATATAATTGCTGATGTAGTAGTATTTATCACTGTTTTGAGGTTTAGGTTAAATTTCCCATTGTCAAATAACTTTCAGGAAACAAAGAAAAAACAGATGGAATTTCAAGATACTTTCAAAGGTTTCTCTAATCCTGCTTTTTTTTTTTTTTTAACGCATTATACTTTTTTTTAGTTGGAATTTCAAAATACTTTCAAAGGTCTCTCTAATCCTGTTATTTTTAATGCATTATACTTTTTAAATTTTTATTTATTTATTTGTTTATTTATTTATTAAAAGAATTTATTTATTTATTTGACAGAGAGTTCACAAGTAGGCAGAGTGGCAGGCAGAGAGAGAAGGGAAAGCAGGCTCCCTGCCAAGCAGAGAGCCTGATGTGGGGCTCGATCCCAGGACCCTGAGATCATGACCCAAGCCGAAGGCAGAGGCTTAACCCACTGAGCCACCAAGGCGCCCCACATTATACTTTTTTTAGTTTCTATTACAAGTCTTTTTTTTTTTTTACTTTATTTAAGCTTTATTTAAACATATGATGTAACCCCACCACCCTCACCCAACCCCTCTTCCCCCCACCCCCCTCAGTTTGTTTTATGACATTAAGAGTCTCTTTTGGTTTTTCTCCCTCCCGATCCCATCTTCTTTCATTTTTACTTTTCCTACCACCTTAACTCCCACCCCCATTGCATCTCCACTTCCTCATATCAGGGAGATCATGTGGTAGTTGTCTTTCTCCAGTTGACTTATTTCGCTAAGCATAACACGCTCTAGTTCCATCCATGTCATCGCAAATGGTAAGATTTCATTTCTTTTGATGGCTGCATAGTATTCCATTGTATATATATACCACATCTTCTTTATCCATTCATCTGTTGATGGGCATCTAGGTTCTTTCCATAACTTGGCTATTGTGGACATTGCTGCTATAAACATTCGGGTACACGTGCCCCTTTGGATCACTACGTTTGTATCTTTAGGATGAATACCCAGTAGTGCAATTGCTGGGTCATAAGGTAGCTCTATTTTCAATTTTTTGAGGAACCTCCATACTGTTTTCCAGAGTGGTTGCACCAGCTTGCATTCCCACCAACAGTGTAGCAGGGTTCCCCTTTCTCCGCATCCTCGCCAGCATCTGTCATTTCGTGACTTGTTCATTTTAGCCATTCTGACTGGTGTGAGGTGGTATCTCATTGTGGTTTTGATTTGTATTTCCCTGATGCCCAGTGATATGGAGCACTTTTTCATGTGTCTGTTGGCCATCTGGATGTCTTCTTTGCAGAAATGTCTGTTCATGTCCTCTGCCCATTTCTTGATTGGATTATTTGTTCTTTGGGTGTTGAGTTTGCTAAGCTCTTTGTAGATTTTAGATACTAGCCCTTTATCTGATATGTCATTTGCAAATATCTTTTCCCACTCTGTCAGTTGTCTTTTGGTTTTGTTGACTGTTTCCTTTGCTGTGCAAAAGCTTTTGATCTTGATGAAGTCCCAATAGTTCATTTTTTCCCTTGCTTCCCTTGCCTTTGGTGTTGTTCCTAGGAAGAAGTTGCTGCGGCTGAGGTCGAAGAGGTTGCTGCCTGTGTTCTCCTCAAGGATTTTGATGGATTCCTTTCTCACGTTGAGATCCTTCATCCATTTTGAGTCTATTTTCGTGTGTGGTGTAAGGAAATGGTCCAATTTCATTTTTCTGCATGTGGCTGTCCAATTTTCCCAACACCATTTGTTGAAGAGGCTATCCTTTTTCCATTGGATGTTCTTTCCTGCTTTGTCGAAGATTAGTTGACCATAGAGTTGAGGGTCTATTTCTGGGTTCTCTATTCTGTTCCATTGATCTATGTGTCTGTTTTTGTGCCAGTACCATACTGTCTTAATGATGACAGCTTTGTAGTAGAGCTTGAAGTCTGGAACTGTGATGCCACCAACTTTGGTTTTCTTTTTCAATATTCCTTTGGCTATTCGAGGTCTTTTCTGGTTCCATATAAATTTTAGGATTATTTGTTCCATTTCTTTGAAAAAATTGGATGGGATTTTGATAGGTATTGCATTAAATGTGTAGATAGCTTTAGGTAGCATAGACATTTTCACGATATTAATTCTTCCAATCCATGAGCATGGAACATTTTTCCATGTCTTTGTGTCTTCCTCAATTTCTTTCATGAGTACTTTATAGTTCTCTGAGTATAGATACTTTGCCTCTTTCGTTAGGTTTATTCCTAGGTATCTTATGGTTTTGGGTGTAATTGTAAATGGGATTGACTCCTTAATTTCTCTTTCTTCTGTCTTGTTGTTGGTGTAAAGAAATGCAACTGATTTCTGTGCATTGATTTTATATCCTGACACTTTACTGAATTCCTTATTACAAGTCTTTTTAATGGTTGATCAATCCACACCAATGAATTTTGAAATGAATCATTCAGCAGTATTTTTGGAAATGTCCTGTTAACTGTCCATTCTCATTCCAATGATTGCACATTCCTAAATAATGTTGGAACATAAGTATCATTGAGAGACTTACGTTATATGTGCATGCCATCCAGAATAACATCTTCATAAAAAAAAAAATCTACTAAGTACCAGAGAGTTATTGCCTACATAACAGGGAAGGAGTTTACCCCTTTAGTATATTTACCTATGACTGACATAGCCAAGGAAACGTAACAACATACATAATGTACAATGCAAAAGAAATAAAACCTTACAGGGTATTTTATGTGGCATTCAACAATACATGCTGAGGAGAAACAGAACATCCAGAGTTGAAAATTAAAAAAGATTTACATGTCTACATATTTTAGTAATTCTTTGCTAATTTAGTGGATTGCCTTGCATGTGTTGTTGAGGGAACTAAAGGAAGTCTTAGAGGGAAACCCATAGTGATCAGAATAAATGAGATGAGAATCTAAGGCCCAAACACAAAATATGAGAGGGGTATTATGAAAAATAGAGAAGAAAATTGAAAAGGAGATTGAGTTTGATGATTCAAGGATAGTTTGAAAATATACAATGAGATTACACTGGAGTATTTTAGAACTGATAGGTAAAATTAATAGATAGATAAATATATGCAGAAAGCACAATAGACCTCATTTTCCCTTCTCAAACTTTGCTTTAAGAGGATGATCAAGATCAAATAACATGACTTTTTTAATATTCTCCCTCCTTTCCCTATATCATCCCTTGTCAATCTGCATATCAAAGTTTTTTCTTTTTTTTTTAAGTTTTCTATATCTTAAATTTTCTCATCAGTTTCTGACAGTAACAGCCAAGCACTGGGTTTTCTCTTTCTTTAAAACAATGTAACCAATGAATGATAAAACTCATTTCATCTATCAAAAGACAGTTCAATCATTTTTCTTTCTGTGTATGATTGAATTTAAAATTTAAGCATTAGGAGCACTTGGGTGGCTCAGTCAGTTAAGCATCCAATTCTTGGTTTTGGCTCAGGTCATGATTTCTGGGCCCTGGGATAGAGACCAGTATGGGGCTCTTCACCCAGCACAGAGCCTGCTAGTCCCTCTCCCTCTGCTTCTACCTGCATGCTCTCTCTCTCTGGATCTCTCAAATACATAATCTTAAAAAAAAAACAGAAGTTAATTGTTAAATTCTAAACTGTATACAAGTATATTACAGAAAATTTAACAAGCTAAGAAAAAAATCAACAAAAATCAAGTGAAAAAATGTAAGCCCATTATAAGACAGTTTAAAAATAGAAGAAATTTTAAAAATTCTTTCAAAATTCTATTTATAGTTAGCAACTTAGTAAAATTATTCTGACTGCCTATTAAAAAAAGATCATTGATTTAAAATTAATTTAAAAGTTGTTGTTGTTTTTAAACTGCATTAGCCTTTACTGACGATTAGGGTTCAAAGGATAGAACTCACTTTTTGGTGTTACACAAGCAGTTTTAGATATAAAGCACTAGGGACAGGGTGCCTGGCTGGTTCTATTGTTTAAGCATCTGGCCCTTGGTTCCCACTCAGATTGTGATCTTAGGGTCATGAAATGCAGCCCCTGGCCAGCCTCTGCACTCAGGAGAGAGTCAGCTTAAGGATTCTCTCCCTCTACCTCTCTCCCAACATGTATGCACACTCTGTCTCTCAAATAATTCTTTTTTTTTTAAAGCATTAGGTGTCATCTAAAGCTGATTGGAAGAATGAACTAACTGAAAAACAATTCACAGGAGGGAAGAGAGCAAAGCATTTAGTAGAAGAAATCACAAATTAATCCTATTGTGAGAAAGACAGAAGTAGAGTTAGGGCCAGAGAGAATGAAGGGCTAGTTAGTGGGTACCTTCTACTCAGAGCATGGTAAAACCTATCATTTACCAAGATGAAAATGGAGTTATTTTTAAGTTTATCATAACTTATCTTGGAATATTATACATGTATTCCTGTTCTTACAGCCAATATTCTGGAGATTTTAAAGATACTTGCAAGAGTAACTGTAAGAAATAGTATCAACAAATCATCAAATATCAAAACACCATTCTTTAGCTCTACAAAAGAACTTGGTACATGAAAAGGCCTTTGCATATGTGTAGGTTTTTAAGTTCCTGAAAATACCACAAATTTTAAAGAACTCTTTAGATTTGAAGAAATTGTATTGGAAATAGTCCCTGGTGACTGGGTTTATTTATTTGTTTATTTTTGGCATGCATATGGATACAAAAATTGGGAATGATGTCAATCTGTTAAAAGATAGATTTGGCTGGATAAAATTAAGTGTTACTGATATTTTAGGACTTAGGCAAGCCCCACTTTCCTGAAAAGCTGTTTTCCACTATTTTGGCTGTCTTTAAAACTCTGTTGTTTTAATATATTGAATAATATATATAAATTTTAAAATAAATTTTAGAAAATGAGATATAATTTATACAGAGTGGAAAGTACAGTAAATTATAGTGTTAGGTGACATTTAACAAATGCACACACTAGCTTTAGGTAGCCCATACCCCTCTAAAGATACAGAAAACTTTTATCACCCAGAACAATTCCTCATTTCTCCTCCCAGAAATCTCTACCCATCTTCCCTCTACTCCCTACAACCCTATTGTCCCAAAGCAACTGTATTTTTGTCAGTTCTCAAACTTTATATAGATGGAATGATACCATTTGCATATATTAGATCTAGTACCTATTCTTATTCAGTATGGCCTCATCTTAACTAACTACATCTGCAGAAAACCTATATCCCAATAAGGTGACATTGTGAAGTTGCAGATGAATATGAATTTTGGAAGGACACTATTGAAACCAGTACACCCTCCATGCTTGGTCGTTCAGAAGGGTCTCCAGGCAGGAACCATGGTGATTATGGAGCATATAATATTTATTTAACCCCAAATGAAATATTCTTGCTCTGTTGTCCAATATTCAAAATTCCTTTTTCTTCATATATTTTTACCTACATTAAAAAAAAAAGATGTATTTATTTATTTGAGAGAGAAAGAGAGGGAACACAGTGAGGAGGGGCAGAGGGAGAGGGAAAAAAGCAGACTCCTGCTAAGGTCAGAGCCCAGCATGGGGTTTGATGTGGGGCTCAATCTCATGACCCTGAGATCACAACCCCAGCCAAAACCAAGAGTTGGTTGCTTAACCACAGGCACACATTATCTACATTTTTAACTGTTCAGTGGAGAAAGGTGAGTCTGACACTATTTACTACATCCTAGCCAGAAGTGGATTCCTCTAAATACATAAAGTTTTAAAACTTTCCAATAGAAGGGCACCTGGGTGGCTCATGTCGAGCCCCACCTTGGGTTCTGCCTTCAGCTGGGAGTCTGCTTCAGATTCTCTCTCTCTCTCTCTCTCACCCCCCTCCCCCTCTATGCTCTCTTTCTCTCAAATAACTATATCTTTAAAAAAAGTTTCAAGTAGAAATTCCAAGTGTAATTAATTTTGATATTTAAGTAGACCTTTTTTTAGGTTCTAGATGTGAAACCAACGTAAATTCAGAAAAACGTCAAATTTTGATTTTCCTTCTCAGCCATTTGGGGTACTTTATATAAGAAAACAAACAAACCAAACTATCAGCATTGGGCTCTCTGTGAAGCATATCCGGAGACAGTTAGGAGGGCAAACTGGAGAGTAGTACCAATGAAAGGTAATAGGTGGAAGCAGGAATGGAAAAGGGAAGCCTTCAGACCATAACACAAAATCAACAAATTCCAAAAGCCTCTATGGAGGACAGATTCACCCTTTGAGAAGTCATGCTTTAGATGGACATGGCTGGGCCTTGGTATCACAGTGCTTCTCAGTGACTGGGCCACCAGAAGAGTGTGATCTTAGCCCCAAAATGGAGGCTAACCTAAAGGAGTTAGCAGCTGAGGCTGCCAGCTTACCACAGTCCTTGCAGCCAGCCAAGTCCTTTCTCAAAGAAAGTCAAGCAGCACCCCCACATCTGTCACTGTCCACTCCTTGTACTATGTGAGCCCACTTGTCCAAACACATTTGGGGATCCCTTCCCCAGAATTTAAGTGGGCGTGCCTTAGTGTCAGGCCACTTAAAGGAATGATGTTAATGTGGACAAAATAGAGTTGCTCTCACAGTTTTCCCCACAAATGGTATTTGTCTCCTCTTTTTTTTCACTTTCAAGTCTAAATTCCCTTTAACTCTCAGCTGTCATCTCAATCACCTTGGCTGCTAACATGGAAGTAGAAAAAACCTTTGTTCCTAGAGTCCTGAGCCACTGGTAACACACTCTTCTCAGTGGCTGCATTTGGTTATTCCATGTGAATATAAACTGATTTTCCTTCCTGACTGGGACAGAAGATAACTCATTCACCAAATTAGAGGTGACAGAACCATGTACCTGAGGCCTCTAGCAATGAGACCACATCAGCATGGCAGGTGCAACTTTATTACTTGGAGGAACTGTGGTAGTCTATTCATACTTCAGGATCCACTCAGTTTCTGCGGGAGCCATGTTTGCTAATATAATGGACACACAATAGGGACCACCATCACTGCAGAACTTTTATCTCTGCTATTATCTTCCTAGAAATAATGGCTGTAGGGGTAATTCACAGACTTCTACTTGTCTTTCCCTACTATGACACCCCATAGGCTCAAGACATAATAGAGTGGCAGTTACTTCAACTGTCATATACACATACAGAAATTATACATTCCAAAGTTGTGGAAATGGCCACTAATTGGGCTTATGGATCCAGTGCACCAACTGTATGCCCAACTTTGGCAGGATCCATTTATTACCCAGCTTCTCTATGCCCTCACTATTGTAACAGCTTGCAGCTAGACAGTCCTTGCTTGAAAGGGGAACTTAGTGGTGCATTTCAGTGTCTCCCACATGTAGCTAAATAACCAACTAACTGAACAAATGAATTAAAAATAAAATAAATATTCTAGCAGCAATAGTAATTTCACTAGAAAATCAGCATGTCCTGGGTGAGTTCAAGATGTGTCAGTAATCAAAAATCAATTCAGGTTTACCTTCTAGGTCATGCTATGAAGACTTTGGGCAATGAAGAGCAGCATATCTTCTAATGTTAATTTAAGAATCCTGGGTTGTATTGTGAATCAGAAGCCATTTTCAGAGTGATCCATTAAGGACAAACACATCATTGATTTTGTTGAATATGAATTATCCATATGTAATTCAATATTACAAATACTTTTTCCAATGCTGCAGTTTATTGAAAGTACCACCTTTTGTACAAATGATATTGTCTTTTATGGGAAACATTTGTTGTGTTATGTATATAAACCAGACTCCAACTTTTCACCAAGCCATATGACAAAGCAATTGGGGAGATTAGTAGAGAAGATAATAAACTCATTTATAGAGAATGAACCAGGAACACGTAAAAACAGTTTTAAAGTAGAGTTGACAGTGAGTGGGCTGTTGAGAGTTTTCTGAATTAATAAACTTGTGGTAGGTGGAAAAAAAGCGAGGACTATTATTAAGACTGTACAAAATTCACTTTCCGAGAAATACCTGTAGACAGTCACAGATTGGGAGCCTACCATTTAGAAACAAAACAAAACATCAATGATATATTAGAAGATATGACCTGGATATTTGGAGAAGCTAGAGTGAGTTCCAGACTGAAATCTTGAATCTCCTATGTTATATTTGCTAAGGCAGATCAACTAGAAATAAAAGGTCATGGAATTAACTAAATCAGAGACAAGCACAAATTTTCTCTATCTTTGTCACCTTCTCATCCGATCTGAGGGAAGGGCAATGGGAAGACTAAGACGCAATGTTCCTAATTAGACAAAAGCTCTTTTAAGAATCAGACATGGAGGAACAAGCATGTTTCTCTTTCTCTGTATGTATACTTTAAAGTGATATCAGAGGAGGCAAGATAATTTGCATAAAAATTTGGAGCTAGGCACTTCACAGAAGGCTGATGTTAGGTGATTTTTTTCAATCTGATATTGCAAACATTTGAAATCTCTTTTTAACCCCCATGTTGTCATTTTATGCTCTAAAAGCAATCTTCTGATTATATATTGGCTTTCCTAGATTTGGCCCACAGAGGTTGAATGCATGCAGGAGCTTAGTCCCTGTATGGCTGGCTTTGTGGCTGTGAATCCGTGCTCTTGTAATAGACACTGGCGTCTGCAAAGTTAACTGAATTCTACCCGTGATAGATGGAGCCCCATTTGGTATACACTCTATGTCAGTTTTCTTCAGCGAAGTGGTTAAGGCTAGCCTGTGAAAGGAGCTGATTTCTTGAAGATAAGGGCCAATTTGTGGAGGCCTGATGGGTCCACTGTCCCAGGTCCCTTATTCATTGTGAGATATCTGAAATTTTCACATCACTATGAATACAAATGATTGTTAAAATCTTGTAGAACATAAACTCAATGACTAAAGGCAACTTTGCTCCATTCAGCAATGTATCTTAAGTGCCTTGTGCTAAGCATTGTTGCCATGTACAGTTTAAGTTTTAGATAAACATTGCTATAGATGATTTGGGACTATAGATTTATATTCTTTGTACCCTTGAATAATTCCTAGGGATCCTGAACCAAAGAGCAAAACATCACTCCCTCTATTCCATAATTTATTATAAGCCACCTAGACTGGCAGCCTTTTTAAAAAAAAAGATTTATTTATTTATTTATTTATTGTTTATTCTTTCTTTCTTTCTTTCTTTATTCATTTAGAGAGAGCATTTGAGCAGGGGGAGGGGCAGAAGAAAAGGGAAAGCCAGTCTTAGGCAGACTCTGTCCTGAGCGCAGAGCCCGAGGTGGGGCTTGATCTCAGGACCCTGAGATCACAACCCTCAGATCACGCCCTGAGCCAAAACCCAGTCAGTCCCTTAACCGACTGTACCACCCAGGTGCACCAGATCGGCAGCTTTTACAATAAGACAGTTAATATTCCAATGCACCTAAAATTATCTAGTTTACTATAAGCTGTTTATTTTCTTCATTTTTATTTTCATAGCTTTTAGATTTTTTTGAGGATGGTATTTTCATATTTGATATCCTTTTTTCTCTAGGGAGGAATTTGCCAGATGTTTAGAGATGTCACAGATGAAATTATGTTTTTCAATCTAAATGGAAATGATAACACAATCAGTTCTCATCTTACAAATGAGTGCAGAAAAAAGGTTTGGGCTCTTATGAAAGCTAGAAAAGCTGGCTTACAATTTTGTTTTGCAGGTATAAAATGCTCTTGAATTCTAACATGCAATATGATTTTATATTGTAACATACTTGAAACATACTTGAAATTAAGTCAAAGTGTTTACAACAGTCACACTGTAAATGTATTTTTTGAGTTTTGTTAAGCATGACATTTTTCTAAAATATTTTAAAAGACTGAACCACCTTTCAAAGTGAAGCACCCTCAAGGAAGTGAGAAAAGGAGAGAGTCAAAAAGTGGCGGAGGGTGTTAAAACATGAAAACAGTGCTGGACTGTCATGGTGATTGCTTCTGGTTGCACAAAATGGTTTTCTCCCATGTGCCTTGTTCTGGCAATGGATCCTGACCCTGTGTACAGAGTGAGCATGGTACCCAAGCATATTCATAATAATGCCCAGGCACGTAACCTAGTGGGGCCAATCAGTATCCTCTGAACGTATGAATGAGTACGGGGGAGGAAATTTCTGCTCTAGATGCTAACCTGCATGAAGTAAACATGAGCACCCTCTTCCCCAAGCCACAAGGTAGATGTTTGCTCATGGAAGGAGGCAACACATAAAGGAAACTGAACTGAGAAATAGAGGAGATCAAGGGAAGAGTAGGTTGTAATAAAACTAGTCCTCTGGGGTGTCCCCAAGGACTTGCGTCAGTTGATCAGACTGATCGGGTTGCCATAACAAAGTATCACAGACTGGGTGGCTTAGCCAACAGAAATGTATTTCTCACAGTCCCAGAGATGGGAAGCCCAAGACCAAGGTGCTGGCAGATTCGTTTCTGCTGAAAGCTTCCTTCCTGGTTTGCAGACAGCCACCTTCTTGTTCATGTCCTCTCCTGGTGTTTCTCTTCTTCTTGTTATATGGCCACCAATCCTATCAGATTAGGAACCCATCCTCGTCACCTCATTTAACCTTAACTATGTCTTAAAAGCTCCATCTCCAAATACAGTCACACTGGGGATTGGGGCTTCCACATACACATATTGGGAAGACATAGGTCACTTCACAGCAATCAGAAAATAAAATTCACCTCTTTACTATTGCTTGATCTCTCCTGCATTAGTGCCTTTATGCTGTTCCACTTTGCCCAGTTAATTGCGACTCATTCACAGCTCAGCTAATCATCATTTCTTTGTGAAAACTTTCTCTGACCTCTATCATTAGGTGAAATCTCCTTATTATCCTCTTATTATATGCTCTCGTACTGCAACATGCTTTTCTTTCAAAGCACTTTCATACCTGTCAGATTATTTGTGTAAGTATTTGCTCCATGTCTATTTTCCAATTTGGACTCTGATATCCTGGGGACAAAGATCTGTGTCTAATGTTGCTCTACATATCTATAGTATCTACAATCTACAGTATCTACATTATCACAATACACCGCAGTTAGAAGTTTCTTGAATGAATAAAAGGATAAAATATAAATACAAGGCTAATTTGATTATAAAATAAAGGACCAATTACTTTCCAAGCAGGGGTAATAGCATATGTAAAAAGTCTGAATATGTCAGAACCTTATCTTCATGAAGGAGCTATATATAAGAAAAGGATGGGGAGCCTGGAGGGTGCAGTCAGTTGAGCATCCAATTCTTGATTTCGGCTCGTGTCAGTAGCTCAAGGTTGTGAGACAGAGCCCCATGTTGGGCTTCACAGTTGGTGAGGAGTCTGCTTGGATTGTCTCTCCCTCTCCCTCCACCACCCCGTCCCTGCCCCAACCACGTGTGCACTCTTTCTTTCTTTCTCTCTCAAATAAATAAATAAATCTTTAAAAGGGAGGACAGTGAATGGTACAGGGAGAGTGAGGAGGGTGGAAAGCTGGGAAGAGATTTAATTCTGCAGGTTGTTGTCTTTGACGTCATGGAATTTTATCTTTTTTGCTGTGAGAAATGTGCAAATATTGAATAATTTTAAGTGGGAAAATGACATGATTTATTTTGTACAATATCAGAATTTCTCTTGCTCCTACATGGAAAATGGACAAAAGCAAGGTGCATATCGATAGAATAGATGGGAGGCCTTGCTAAGAATTGAGCAATTGAGATAATGAGCTGAATGAAGGTGGCGACAGCTGAGACAAGGAATGAAGAGTATTAAAAGTTGTTTGAGTTAGGATATACAATAAACTACATTTAATCTGTAGTAAGCAAGTCCAATATTTTTATTATAACTGGCTAATGCTCCCCTTTTGCAAACAATATGTCAATTTTCCATTTATGTCAAACTACACAATACACGCTGTTATGGTCAAGATTATTTAGAGCCAACCCCCCCCCCAAAAAAGAAAGATTACTTAGAGCCAAGAAAATAGGAATGAAGAATAGTATTAAATGAATGGAAAGTCAATGATTTGGTATTAAAATTCTTCAGGCACTGAATTTTATGGAGGCTCTGTAACCAGCAAAGAAAGAAAACAATTCATAAAAATGCATAAATACACTTCATAATTTTCGGCTATGCTCGCTTCTATTTGGCTGTATTAATAATAAATTCCAGGGATTAAGTCTATAGGTACACAATCATATAATCTTTCTGTAGAGTATGAGATATTTAATTCTATTAAATATGAAAAAAATTTTCAATGCAAGGTTTATAAAAAGTCAATAATCACAAAACTTTAGTAAAGTTTTTGAAGGACATAAGCTGTTTTGCTCTTTCTTTTGTTCTCTCATTGACTTTCAGTCAATAGTTGAGTGTCATAATTTCCTTATTGTTTCAAAATTAGTTTGAGCAGTAAAGCACTGATGGGAAACACATGCATAGTAATGAAATATGGTGACTGAACACTTGGGTTTTTCTCTACTCCTTTCGAAAAACCTATTAAAGTGCCCAAAATAAATACTAATAAAAGAATACCTGTGCTAGTGACCTCAAAAGATTTCAGAGACTTAGCAAATAAGAGGACTAAGGAGTTAATGAATGGAATTGACTACTGAACTAAACAGGTCCAAAATAACTGTGAAACTTAAGGTAACCAAGGACGTGGTTGTTCTAAGACATTCAAAAGCAGGAACTACCTTCAAAGGTGACTTTTCATAACAGAATCTGGGAATCATCATCAGAAGGAGCCTGAAGACAATTACCTTAAGGGTCTGCCAAAGGGAGGCAAAACAACTCCTCTTATTTTCTTTCTCTTAGAGCTGTTGGCTCTAGGCTCCAATGAAATGTGGAGGTTCTGATGTGGAAAATTCCAAATATAGAGCACTGAAGTTATGGAAGTGAGGTACTGCTGTAAGAGAAAGAGACCCCAAGACAACAAAAATAAAGAGACTATCAACTGAAAATCCACCTGGTCTTGGTCCTGACAGTCTCACTTTACATTTCCATTTTAGAAACATTTTGTTAATTTCCACAAAGTAAACCTGCTAGGATTTTGATGCAGATTGTATTAATATGAGAAATTAGGAGAGAAATCATACCTTTATAAGTCTTTGAACTAGAAGTATAGTATTCCCGGCCACCTATTTTGGCTTTCCCTTATTTATCTCTGTAATATTTTGTAGATTTCCACTGTAAAGTTCTTGCACATATTTTTCATGTTTATTTCAAAATATTGTCTATTTTGATTTAGTTTAAATATTATTACTTAAAAATATTTTGTTACTTGTTATTTGGAAGTGTAATAGGATTTTATGTATTGATTATATGTCTAGCAATCTTGGTAAATTAACAAATTAATTATATAAGTAGAGTGTTTTGGATTTTATTTTATTTTTTTTTAATTCTTTTTTAAGATTTTATTTATTTATTAGTGAGAGAGAGAGAGAGAGCGAGCACAGGCAGACAGAGAGGCAGGCAGAGGCAGAGGGAGAAGCAGGCTCCCTGCCAAGCAAGGAGCCCTATGTGGGACTCGATCCCAGGACACTGGGATCATGACCTGAGCCGAAGGCAGCCGCTTAACCAACTGAGCCACCCAGGCGTCCCTAGAGTGTTTTGGATTTTAAACAAACACATATTTTCCACATTATAATGACAGTTTTCCCCTCTTTTATTTCCTATTTGTACATATATTATTTTCTGGATTTGTTTAATGTATTAGGACCTCTAGAAATGATTTATGGAAAGAGGGAGCAAAAACATTTTTGGACTCTTAGATCTAGAGGGAAATGTTTTAAAAATTTCACTAGTATGTATAATATAGACCATAGAAATTTGTGAGTATGCTGTATCAGACTAAGAAAGTTATTTTTTCCTTGTTTGCTTAAAATGATTTTTTAAAAAATTATGTTTCACTGATGAATTTTATCAAGCACTTGTTCTACATTTATTAATAGTACTCTATGAAATGTTCTCTATTTCACCCTACTAATATGTAAGGTACTTTAATTAATTTTCAACTGTTACACATGGCTTTATTCCTAAAATAAATTCAACCTGGTTTTGATGTATCATGCCTTTTATATATTGTTGGATTGGTTTATTTATTTGGATTTTGGCATTTATATTCACAAGAAATATTAGCTTACAAATTTCTTTTCTCTTGAAGTCCTTGTTAGGTTCCAGTATCAATATTATGCTGGCCATATAAATTAAGTTGGGAGGTACTCCGTTCTTTTCTATCTTGAGATGACTTGATAGAAATTATTTCTTGAATTCACCAATGAAGTCTTTCAGTCTGTTGTTTTCCTTGTATCATGTCTTAAAAAAAAAAATAGCTTGGGGCCCCTGCCTGGCATAGTCGGTTAATTGCTGACTTTTGGTTTGGGCTTAGGTCATGATCTCAGGGTCCTGGGACTGAGCCCTGCATTGGGTTCCATGAGCGCAGAGTCTGCTTGAGATTCTCTCTCTCTCTTTTTCTGTCCCTACCACTCAGGCTCTTTCTCTCTCTCTAAAATAAATAAGCAAATCTTTTAAAAAATTAGCTTTATGGAAATACACACTCCGCAATTCACCCATTTTAAAGTTTATAATTCAACAATTCTAGTACATCCACAGAGTGGTACAGTCATCACTTCAATCAATTTTAGGACATATTTATCACCCTGAACAGAAACCACATACCCATTAGTAGTCACCCCCCATTTATTCCCAACCATCCAGACCTAAACAACCACTAATCTACTTTCCAACTGTATAGATTTGTCTATTCTAGACTTTACATATACATGAAATCATAAAATATATGGTCTTTTATGACTGACTTCTTATGCTTAGTGTAATGTTCATAAGGTTCATGAATGCTCTAGCATGCATCAGTACTTCACTTCTTTTTTTTTTGGACAAATAATATTTATTGTATGGATATATCACTTTTTATTTAACCATTCGTCAGTTGATAGATATTTGAGTTGTCTCCGATTTTTGATTAACATGAATAATGCTGCTATTAACATTCATGTATAAGTTTTTGTTTGGACATATGTTTCCAATTCTCTTGAGTATGTACCTACAAGGGCTTGCTGAGTCATACGATAACTCTGCTTAACCTTTTGAGTGACTGCCAAATGTTTTCCAAAGCAGCTGCACCATTTTATATCCTGACCAACAATGTATGAGGCTTCCACCTTCCCTACATCCTCTACATTTGTTATTATATGTTGTTTTGATTATAGTCACTTTAGAGTGTGATATGATATCTAATTGTGGGTTTGATTTATAATTCCCTAATGAATAATGGTGATGAGCACATTTTCAAGTGTTACTGACCACTTTTTTAAAGTAATGTCTATTCAAATCCTTTGTTCCTTTTTAAATTTGGTTATTTGTCTTTCTTGTTGAGTTGTTAAGGGTTTTTAATATATTCTGGATACATGTCCCCTATCAAATATATGATTTGCTCATGTTGTGATAAAACAATCCATACTCTAAGAAGAGGCAACATAATGTTACTATATTATTATATATGTTACTATATGTTACTATACCTCAAAACAGAGTTTCAAAATACATTCAGCAAAAACAGACAGGCTCCATAAATGTTTTAAGGCCTAAAAATAAAGGTCAATATTACGTCAGCCTTGATAACTGGTGTATTCAAAAGGGCCTTGAATGGCCTAACTGCAAATTCTCCTCCTGCCTCTGTTCCCATGTAGAAGGTACCCTATCCAAGGGGACCAACTACAGTTCCTGCTTATCTTTGAATGGCTTGTTTTACTTCTCTGCCTGGCCATGGAATTAATCAACAAGACAATTACATCATCCATCAGAGCAAAGAGTCAGCCCATCTTCTGGATATTATAAAGTGTGCCTCTCCTAACCCCTACTTATTCCCTCCATGCCTGACTAGGACCTGTCTGTGGTCCCATATGGCATAGGGTGTTCTCCTCCCAGAGGCCGTGAGTACATGTGACTAAATAAATTGCCCACCTGTCCTGCGTCAGGTGTCCTGCATCTGGCCACCCCCTTACCCGGGACAGAACGCCTTCCTCACCAAGGGGGTGAACAGAAGGCAAACAGAAGAGTTGGCATAGTAAATAGCATGGCCTAACCACAACCTAGGACCCCTAGTCAGCTTTAATTAACTACTCTTGACTCACTGACTGTTCTGAGATACAGTATAGGCCACGTGAGACACTTGTTGGAGGGTCTGCACTTAGACCAGCATACACTTAATCCTTCTCAAGTGTTGTCATCTCTTCCAACCCTGTAACACTCTCATCTCTAAGATGAGAACCGTTGTTAACTGACTATATCCCAGCATGATGTGCTGTCAGGATCAGATTCTGTTGGCAGGTCATCTCCAAGGCTCCCACCATAAAGGCAGGGATGACACAGTGCCTTTAACCAGTCAGTTTGAGTCCTGCTTACCAAGCAGCGGGCTGTAGCTCTCTGGTCACTACAGCTAGCCTGGAGACTGTCACTGGCAGCCTGGGGTACCTATAAGGACATTTATTGGTCAATGTGCATTCCTGACATGGGGAACTGGGCCAGGGAAGGCTCTCTGTGGAGTCTATGAAAATGAAGAAGACCACCAGCCCAGGGAGAATTAGGTATGGCACCAGGTTGCCTGACAAGAGTCATGTTGCTTGAGCAAAACTAGTGACCCTGCCCATCTTCTGTGTTGCTGCTTCTCTTGATGCTGTCATGAGCACTATAAAAGAAACAGTGCTAATAGACCTAAAAAACAGATGGGAATTTGTATCTGATAAAGGTGACATTTTAAATAATTAGGAAGCTGGGGTTATCTCATTAGTCCTATAAGAAAACTACACAGGGATTTGGTGGGGGGGAGGGGAGAAAATGATGTGAAATTTTTAACTCTTCCTTATGTAAAGCAGAGTGGGATCAAACATTTACTGTAAAAATCTGTAACCATAAAATCCACAGAGAGGAAGAGAAAATTTAAAATATACTGAGGAAATTGTCTCCAAGTCAAGAACAAAACCCAGAAGCCATAGAAGCAAGTTTTACTTTAACTATATAAAACTTACAAATACTTTAACAGTAAATGATATAATACACAAAATACAAAATTTTATAACAAAAATTATAAAGAAAAAATAAAAAAATAAATGGTTGTCAAATGTTAACTTCTAAAAATTAATCTATAGAATGAGGCCTATACAAAAATACTACTAACTGAGGACGTGGTTGGGGTTGTGTTTGATTTTTCAAGGCCAATCAACGTTTATTGAGGTAAAAGTTACGTTACTTTTACAGATTTGATAACACCTCATAGCATGTGGAAATGATCTTTAATCTTTCAAATATCCAACTAGTCTGGTCCAACTTTAATGACAGCTTAAGTAATAGCATACTAATTAAATAAATTAAGATATAATAATTATATGACCTAATCCTACAGCACCAAAAAGAAAATAAAATAACTTACCCTTAAAAATGATGGTAAAACTATCTATATTCTGGAAACCATATCTTGGAGTTTATAACTGTATAAAACTTCAAAAGAATAAGTGCAACATCACTTAGGTAACAAATTAAACTAAAAGGCATCTACCAGAATTAATTCAAGGAGAGAAAACAAGTCAGAGATCCTACTGAGTATGTAGGTATTTGGGAGCCGGCGGCTGCGAGCCTCAATCATACCTGCACATCACCCTGGATCCTTCAGCCTTCCCACAGCACCCTGCTTGCTCTTTAGGGGATCCGATGAGAAAGGGGATGCCCTGACTCTCTAGGACCACTGCCTTGGGACATGGGGAACAGGAGGCAGAAAGGGGCCACTTGGAAAAAGTTGGATTTCAAACTCTAATTCAGCCCATTTTTGCCTGTTGTTGGGGTTAATGTAGAGCCTGAAATCATCCATAATACCTGGCTTGCTAAAATGTAACATGGAGACCGCTGAGGCGAGGGAAGGTTTCGAGAAGAACCTAGGCCTTTGGAATGCCGAGGCCTGCATGACCACTCTGCCGTAAGAATGCCCTAGGGAGTTGCTTTTCCCGAAGCTTTCTTAGCCCAAAGAGCTACCCTGTGATCTAAGAGATGTATAAGCATTGTCCCCTAGGCTATGCTCAGCAGAACTTCTATAACACACAGATTAGCACATGTAACTTTCCTGTAAACAGATCCTCCCAGTTCCAGTAAGATCCCTTGTCCAGTATCATGTGCTTGAGCAACAGTGGTAAAGATCTGTGATTATCCTGAAGGACCAATAAAAGCAGGCATAAAGAAGGGCAAAGGGTCTTCCTCTCTGAGCACTGACCCCCTTTCCTTCTCCTCTCTTTCATAGCAAATTTGGAGTAATCTTTCATCTGTTGGTACAGGGATTGCTGGCCACTCCCAGCAGCCTGTTGTGATCCTCTTCTTTCTTTAGATCATTGAGCTTTTTCTTGGTTGAAATCATAACCGGCAAACTTTATCAAAAGAGTTATTTTTTCATAGAAATTGATCCATCTTGGATAGAAGGAAATGGAAAATGCAAATGTTTCCCTAGGACTTTGGCTATCTTTCTCTAGAAGTCAAGGTTTTGATGGATAAAACTAAGGTCTTCATCTACCTTGTGAAGCATCTCCTCTGTCTAAGCAGTAAATTCCCTCCCCCAGTGATTTTCTGCAAAATCGCATTTCATGTTCTTGTTTTAGCTCAGGCGGTCTGGAGATTCAGAGGAAGCTTTTGAATCTCACTTCCAAACTGTGCATTTTCTCACTGCATAGAAAGATGTCTGCTCTGTTTGGGAACTTTTAAAATACTCTTTGTTTCTCCTTTTTAAGCTTTTTAAAAGAAACATGTAAATTAACAGCATCAATGAACTTCGAATTGACCTCTGAAACTTTTGGTTTCCTTTTTTTTTTTTGCGTCCTTTTTGTGTAATGCCAACTTGTCACCTTCAGGGTAATCATCCCTAAAGATAACACCTAAGTTTAACATCTTCAGCACAGATTCAGTCAGAAATTTTAAATGGTTCTCTTTATAACCAACCTTCTATTCCCTTTGTGTATTGACATTTCCAAATCCTTTTTTTTTTCCTGTCCCTACAATTCTTCCACTCTTTTCCTTTCAGCACCTTAGGCAAGCAGCCGTAAACTTTCTTGAAACTAAACATTTTCACCAAAGCTATGAACTGTTTTCCTCTGACTTTGCCTTACATCTTTCTGAAATTA